>RPFO01000080.1:6209183-6316352 GCA_009746045.1 Mesostigma viride | reverse complement strand
TATATAAACAATAGGCCAGTGCCAAATGGGCATCTCTTGCGAGCCCGCCTCACGTGTTGTGCCTTGACTTGGCAAGCGCGTGTACAAGCCTCAAGTGTGTGAGCGCTGTAAACATTATCCGATTTAACAAAGCTCCGTTTCCAACCATATTCACACATTGCTGCATTGCAACCATATCCTTCACATTGCGTGTGCGAAGAAAGCTTAACTGGCGGGACCACAACGACCAGGCGTAACTTCTTCGAGTTCCCCGAGGTAATTAAGTGTACAGTCCTTGTTCAGGGAATAGTTACGCCGGCCGTCGTTTCTAGGGCGTTCTTGGAGTCCTGGCGATCAGGAGTGCTTAATAAAACACAACTAGCTCGATGGTCTCGTAACTTCAACTTTCCCTTGTGCAAATCTTGTCTTCGACGCGCAGGTGCTTCCTTACAGCCCAGGGCGCGGCAAAATCAAAGGAGTGAAGAAGGCGCACTGGTGGCGCATGGACAAGTCGAATGTGACGCGCTTAATGCTGCGCCAGTATTCCTGCTATTGTGGCGGTGCGTGCGCCGAGGAAAGGTGGTGGGATTGTCGAAAGGAGTGGACCGACATGGACGGCTGGAATGTGGGAGGTGCTCGGATGAAGCTCCACAAACTGGGGGAGCCAGTGCAAAGGAACCCAAACGGACAAGGGGGGCACGCTGGGACGCGACTGAACAGACTACAGGCAGAGAGGACGATGATGGGAAGGAGACTGAAGTTGCGAGACATTTTTGCCGTCGAGTCCTACTCTGGTGATGAGTCCCACGATCCAGATCATCCATATTGGCTAGCGGAAGTCTTGCAGGAGCCTTATCAGGTGGCCGCTACTTTCGTGAGGCGAGTGGCCGACAGAAACGGCAAGGTCGATAGGGAGTTGTTCCGTAAGGGACAATGGGTGGTGGGGGTGCGCTACTGGGACAGATTTCCGGGTATGGCGACGATGTTCAAAATGGACGCCGATGCCCAACCTGAACAGCCAAACTTGGTCAATTGCTACCTGTGCATGGACGCGGGGTTCGAACACACCATTGTTGTCAACCCAGCTAACAATCGCCAGGCCATCTTGACCATTCCGACAGACGTCGAGAAACGGCTCACGAACTTGGCCAAGAAGAGACCTGTTCAGTAGGCCAGCTCGCCCGGGCTTGGTTGGACGAGGTGGACAGCCTTGAGAGCACGTGCTTCGTTGTGAGCACTTGCCTTTCAGCCGTGATTTGCAAACGAGTTCCTTGTCCTGAATTGTAAAGCTCGATTCATGCTCTTTTAAGGAAGTGTATAATATTATCCAGATCGTATATATTTAGATCTAGACCTGAGTTCAAATAACATTTCTTAGAGGGCTGAGATGCGCGAGGTCCAGCATACATGTATATATCCATGGAGACATGTTACAAACTCAAATGTTTCATTGTACGTACCACGAGCTCGTCGACGGGGGTATCCCATGTAATGTATGATTTATGAATTAATTAATCGCTTAATTGTACAATGTAAATGGATCATGAACTTGTCAAGTGGCCTAATTTGGTTTATTTGGTTCATCATTTATTGATCTCAATCATTCTTAATTGAATCTCGAGCAATAGCAATCGTGAAGCAGATCCTAATCATGTGATTCGCATAACATTTGAGAATAGGCAACAAGTGCTACTTTGAGGAATGCGGGGTTGGTCAGGTTATTATAGAGCTAGAGCTACAAACGGCACATATATTGCAAACTTAAAACTTTGCGCTCCAGGCATGGAATTTCAAAAGTACCAAAATTGGAGCAGTAGATGTTGGGGACGCCCTGCTCTTCCGCTCCAGTGCATGGTCCTTGGCAACCAAAGGCAAGCCTACATTGATATGAGCAAGGAGCTTGACGCGTGGCTAACCGCTCTTGTACGCAACCAGCAAGCCCCGGAGGGGCTGCCACCGGCTTAAACTTTCGGGGACGCTCCGCAGCGCCACCCCTACGGATCTTTAAGCCTGGGCTTTATTCGCCTACGGTTGGGACAGTGTTTATTCGTGTTTATATATTTTGGGAGAACTGTTTTTTCATATGTTACAATAGATGACAAGTGGCTGGGAACATTGTTAGCCTCGGTAGTGACAAATTTTAGTATATTTCCCGCGTCGAAATGGCGAGTATTTTATTTAATTTGTACAATAATTTATTCGAATTACAAATTTATAATTTGGTTTGACCTAAAAATCATGTCGTCACTCAAATATGTAGTTGCTCGGTAGGACTTTCCGTCCTTTGTTTTCTGCAAATTGGTTCGTACTAATTTCGAATGTCACAACAATGTTACTGTACTAAGGCCTCTTTGGTAGATGTCTTAAATCACAAATTCGCTCCGGAAGTGCCAAAGTACCTTGCTTGTAACCGGACTAGTTACGAATTGTGATTGGAAGGTTGTCCCCTACAACCACAAGGAATAGAGGGGACGCTCCGCAGCGCCACCCATACGACAGTCCGGACCGGGCTTTGCTGAAATAATTTTCTCACTCGCAACTTAGCCATCAAATTCACTTTTACGATGGAGCGTGCCAATTTTTTTGGTTCGCAGCATACATATGTGCATGTCGATAAAAAGGAGCATGCGGCCAACATGTTTGTTGAAATCGACTCCCCCCCCACGACTTCCCACGCTCCCTGCGGGACCGTTTGGAGGTTGGGGTTCAGGTGTCATTGCGTTCGGAAACGGGATGATCGACCTGATGCCCCCAGATTCAGATTTGGCGCCTGCCCCCCGTGTTCCGGGTAAGGCCAGGGTGGTGCAATGCCTCCAGAAGGAGGGCACGGAAATTTCGCCCTATGTCTCGACTGTGCGCCTCCGGGCTGAGGCCCAGCATGAGTTCTTGAATGCGGCGGAAATAGGTGGGGCCGTATGGGCCCCCAAACAATTTTCCAACGAGCCTCCAAATTTCGGGGGGACTTGTACAAGGGAGCGTACAAGTTTCGTGACATTGAGATCGATGGATGGGGGTCGTTTCTCCAGGAAAAGTGAATGCCGGTCCCATTTGGCAAATATAATCGATGATTAATTCCATGCAACATTTTGCGTTGGTCAAATGTGTAAATTTGCATTATTAATCGATTCAATAAAATTATGGGGGTGGGTATACCCACCATTTGATGGTTGAAAGTACTACTAGCTTCGTCGATTAACTCTTCTCAACATGGTCCTCTAGTCGACTAGGAATGTACCAATCCATCAGGGTATCGAGAAACTTGTTATGCCGAAACACTCCGGTCGAAAATTTCGTGCCACCTGCAGGCAATCAAAAAGCGCACGCGGACCGACGGAAAAGAGTAGTTAGTTACGAAATTAAAAAAACGACAAAAAGTGTCACACGCGGCCCGGCGGGAAAGAGTAGTTTGTTACGAAGTTAAAAAACGACGAAAAGTGTCACACTTTTCGGAACATTCGAAGTGGGCCCGGCCAGCTGTCTCACTAAATCTAGTTGCATTCAATCCATCTAGCTACTATCTTGTTGTCGCACTTGGAATAGGAGCCAGCATCAACGAAACATCGGCCGGTCTCGCTGAGTGCTCCGTATGTATGGGCCAAGTGAGGTAACTAGTCTCCTTATGTACATGCCAGGGGCCCTGTGGGACTGTGTGGGATGTCCATCCTTCCATGAGGCCAACATCATCGGAAACCTGCGGCAGCACTAGGCACCCGGCACGGGATAAACAGTCCCAGCGATTCCTAGAACCGTAACAAGCTCTGACCTGACTCTGGTACTAGCCAGGGGCATGACTCGTCCCAAATCTAAAAGAGATCCACCCCACACATCAACACAGGGAAATATATCACAGCACCCCGTATCCATGGGAACACAAGCCTGAACCAACCTAGGCTTGGCAGGATGACGTCCATGAGACGACCAGCACAGGCCTGAAATCGAGAAGATCCGGACCACACAAGCTTGAGCCTGCCATGGTCTCGTCATATGTTTGCCTGCCACTGTTTGTCAGATCATATGACTCCATTCCCGACGCGGAAAATGTGCAGACCCTCTCTCCAGATGTCCTCTCCCCCCCCCCCCTCCCTCTCGTGACTGGATTCCAGATGACAAAGACAAGATACAACATCGCAAGGTCGGTTGTCTCCCTCGACATCCTCCCAAACTGTATACCTATCACATGGCTGCGCCGCCCCCCCCGGCGATGCCACCCCAACGAGCTCCCTCCCGGCTGCTAGCGCTGCCACCCCCGCCGAGAGCGCCCCTGTGGACAGCGACAGCGCGCCCAAGGTGGCCTTGTCCCTGGGATCCCTGCCCTCCTCGGCGTGCCGCCGGTCCTGTTCCGCGGACGCCAGCACGAGCGTCTCCAACGAAACCCCATCGGTGTCGATCAGCTTCGCCAGCTCAGCGTCGCTGAACTCGTGGATCTTGACGCGGATGGCCGCCGCCGCATAGGCGCGCTCCTCAGGCATGGTACGGGTGACGGTGATCAGCGCCGAGGGGGGGAGTCTGCTAATCATGGCCTGCTTCTGGCATTCGCCCTCGGGGGGCTGGGGTGGGGGGCTTGCGGGCTCGGTTCTAATGATAGCCGCGGTCGTTTCAAGGATGTCTCGGAGGGTGACAGGGAGGCGATGCCTCCGGGTTCGGGGGTTTGGGTTGTGTTCTGGGAGAGGGAGTTGACGGTTGTCAAAAAAAGCAAGGGAGCAGGAAGAAAAAAAGGATTATTTGAGGGAAAATGTACCATTACAACATGGTGACGATAGACCTATGGCACTACCGGCAACGCCTATACACATATTCCGCCACCCCATACAGAAACTTGACTAAGGCTCGAAGGTCACGATAGTCATCGAGCTATCTTGGGAAAAGCCGAAATGCAAAATCGAAATCTACTTTGCATGCTCCATACCAGGCGTTGCTGTTTTGTCGCCGACGTCAAACCGTTTGCAACCAAGGACGCGTGTCTTGAATACGAGCCTTTGACGCCCAGCGAGTTCAGGGAACCGTTGCTCCACAACGCTTGCTCGCGCAGATTCCCGCCTACTCTTGTCAGCTTATGCTTGGAGCCCGACAGCCCGCTAAAATGCAGAAGCAGTCGTGTCGTGACCCTGCATATCTCACAATTGCAGGTGTACCCCGCTGGCGTAGGTGGACAAATGTCCGCTTTGTTGCCATCCTTGAACCGGGCACAAAATGTGGCGCTATGGAGGTCCGTCTTGTCCGTGGCCACACGTTTCCTGCTGAAGAGTGTTTGGTTAAATACCTCTCTAAATCGAGGCACGTGCCCATTGCCATCGAGCGAAGCATCGAATCTCTTTTGTAATAAACTAACTAGTTGGGATTCGGAAAAGGCAACAATTGGTACATCCCCGGCCGGCAACGCCGACTCCTCGTCGCTGCCACTTCCCGCCTGCTTGTCGGGTTTCGAAAGAGCCGCACTGGGCGAGGATGCTGTCGTTATTGATGTCGAGATGGGGGTTGGAATAATTGTAGTGATGGCCGTCGTGGTGACGGTCAATTCGCCCGGCTTGTCCATAGAAAAAAAAATATTAATTTAAACGCTCCCCGGCCCGTTTGCGTGCCTCCATTATTTAGTGCGGTCGGGAGTGCGGTCGAGGGCGACCTTCGTCTCGGCAGACTGCCACGAGCAGGACTCGCGCCGCGCCACTATTCCCGCACAACCGCGCGCAAGGTCAGTTCGATCGCGGGACGTCAGGAGTCAGGACGTCAGGACCCACCACGTGTCAAACGTCTTGTCTCTTCGACTGTCTTCGACCCCTGGATGCATGCGGGCGGGGTACTCAGGTCGATGGGCTACGTACTTTGGAGTCTTGGACTGACAATTATTACTGACTGAAATGAAGTGATGTGAAAGGGGTACTGTTGTGATGCAGAAGACGTGCTAATAATTAATTAACAACAAGTAGTGTACGACGTAGACAACATTTCACAAGCAATCACAGTAACTAAGGTTTGATTGTAGACGTGGATGTCCTACGAATCATACGATCACACCCCGCCCTGCAATTCCGGGAAGTCGGGAAGGGAGAAGGCACGCAAGCCTGGGTGGCGTTGACATTCAATCCGATGCAGGCAGGGCAGGCAGGTAGTACACACTGGCATGGAAAATATCTTTGAATGATGGGACACTTACTGGGCAACTAGTACAGGTAGTTCCATTCCGATCCGCATTCCGCCGATTGCAACGTTGTGGCGCTTCGTGTCGATTTGAGCCAAGGGACGGAGGGGCGTGAGGCTTCGCGTCAACCCCAGGAGGAAAAAGAAGATTTTCGCGGAGAAAGGGAGAAGAAGAAAAGAAGGCACAGGTATAAGAAAAGACCTCCTCATTACAAAGAATAAAGTATAATGCTCGTTTCCATGCTGCTCCCGATGCACCAGGCGGCGGCCATGCCCTTCTTGGCGTCCCCGAGGTCGCCACCGCTCCATGCACATTCGGGTCCTATCTTTCCGCCGACCTCTCTCCGTGCTCCATTTCTGTCCACTCCACCACCCCTCCGACGCTCGACGCTCTGCGTCCCCCCTACGCGGCGCCGGTCAATCCGCCGGCCAATCCGCCGGCCAATCCGCCGGCCAACCCACCCTCTGGCAACAGTACTGGCAATGCTGGTCAAGGTAGGCACAACTATTCCTGGTCTGTCGCTTTTCTAATCCAGGATTGGCGAAATTCAACGGTTCACGTTGTAGTTCCTCAATCTGCCATGCAACTGCGACACGGCGTGTCGCCATATTGTGACACCTTTGTGCTGCTGAGTGTGTTGATTACCACAGCCTGAAGCCTAGCCTGAAAAAGGAATTTTCGAAATTCCAGTAAATAAACAAACGCATAATGCTCTCCCTTCCTACATGGATGCGCAGGGAACCAAGGCTCTTCAGGCGCAAAAAGCACGCCTATGACTCCGACGGTGGGTTACTTGAACCCAGGAACCTTCTCGCCAATTATGGCATACTAGTATGCCAGGTGTCCTGCCTGATCTTGCATGTCTGCCTCATGCTTCCCCATGCAATGCAGGGCTGGGGCATGGTACAGACGCACTTTGTCTTGCTTTTGTGTTTATTATGTTATGAGAATGGTATCCTGCCCTATGACATATGTCCCAGCGCAAGTACGTCCTTACTTGCCACCTCAAGCCTGGATCTATATCATTTAATTATAATCCAGCTAGCTCAATCATGTCATCAATCAGCATCCTCAAGGCCATGTCGTAGCATCCCAAGGACAGCAACTACAGCAACTGCTGGCTGGGAAATTGTATTGACGGGCAAGTCTACTAGAGAGGGCGCATGGCTGGGGAAATAGAGGGGGGGAGGGGCGGGGGGGCCATGGAGGGGAGAGCTAGAGTGGGGCCGCACACGCATGAGCTTGATGTAAGATTCTCTCATTTCTGTTATGATGTGTGGGTCATGTGCAGGGTTTAGTTGTGTTGCCTATCTCATCCCCGTGTGAAGTAATTATTTGATATCATGCCCCTAATTCATGCACAGGATGCGGCTCGCATCCAGTCTTCGGAAGCCAAGTCCCACGGTGGCAAGGTCTCCTCGGGCAGCTTTGCCTCCCGAGCGCAGTCGGCGGCGGCAAGGAACGCCAACCAGGGCAACACGGGCAAGAAGTAGCCCACTGCCCGGGATTGCTAAAGTCTGATCTTGATTATGATGCATTTCATTGCATGCATGCCATGTACGTGACGCAGTTTTCATGATGATGCCATGTACATATATCTTTGGTGGCAGGTAGTAGTGAAGGAGACCACCCCCAAGCCAGTGGGGTCTCCCCGTGTGACCACATTTGGCATTTAGAGTGAGGCGGTGGCCGGTGGTGGAGAGAAGGGGGAGCTCGGCAGCCAGCGCCTGCCTCCCATGGCTGCCACATCTGCAGCGAGGGGGGTCACGTGCCTCGAAGGCCTCCTTAGGCGGAGGGAGCGGAAGGTGGCTCCGGTCACGGCGGTGGTGGGGGTGCCAGGGTGGGGAGCCCTTCTTATATATATATCTATTTTATTCTTGCTTTGACATTAACTAATTAATAAGCACGTGACTGCGTCACGTGGGTGCCAATACAGAGTAAAGGAATTAACCTTCAACCCTATATACACAGCCAGAAGGAGGGAGGGCGCCCTAGCTTCTCTCACTGCCGCAGGTGGGCAGGCCACAGAGCGCTCTCTCCACGGCATGGCTTTGACATGGCTCTGTATATAGGTTTATAGCTGGGCGTTTGCTTTGGTTTGAGTGATTTCACTCTGCTGTACAAGTAATCGGGGTTCTCTGAACATAGTTTCTTTATAGTGATACGGAAGGGGAGCCGCTGATGCTAGGTGAAATAGAGCTGGGTGATGTGATCGTAATAAGGTTGATTAGGCTTCTAGTGTACGAGTATTACGGAAGATATGGCCTAATTGTTGCGGCCCATACCTTGACGGTGTGCTGAGTACCTTGACGACGGATTTTTGCGTCTAGGTTCTCCTAGCAGATCTGTGATTGCGGACGGGTTTGCAACAGGCAATATCTGAAGTAAAACTTGACGGCTAAAACTGTTTAGAGGCCGTTGCCGGATCTGGCCGTTGGTAGAGAGCCGTTGGCCTTGAAACACGATAAAAGCTTGCTCACCTAGCTCATGGCGGTCTCTTTTGTTTTAACGAAGGCGGCGACAGGGGTCAGGGGCAGCGTAGCTGACGCCCAGAATTCCTTTCTGCAAAGCGGCTGGGATGCCGAAGCCCGGGCGGAAGCCAGGTTCGACAGGTGCTGGGAAGCAATTACCGAAAGCTAATCCCGAGGTGCCGACAGCTACTAAACAGACGGGAAAGGGCCGACTAGGCTGGCCGACGCAGAAGAAAAGGCTCCATCAGGAGCTCTCCACTTGCTCGGGCCTGCCTGAAGTGTGCGCTGCCTTTGAGGCGGTCCTCGGGACCGACTGGGTAACTACTGTCAGCCGGTGGTCTGCGGCCCAGCTGGAGTCCGTCGTTGGACTGCTGGTCGACCACGTGGACGGGCCTGAAATTCTGGCAGCAGCGGACCCAAACGAAGCGCTAGTGGCAGCCCTCCAAAGCGCCCGGGACTTGGCGGACTCGGACGAAGAGGAGATGCAGCCACCACGCCGGCCCACGAAAGGGGCGAAAAAGGGGACGAAAAAAGTCGGAAGCCCAGCCCCGAGCAAGGGAAAGGCCGCGGGGGATGTGAGGGAGCAGCTCTTGGAGCTGGCGGCTATTATTGGCAAGCAGGGGCAGGCGGGCAAAGAAGAGGAGGAGGAGGAGGAGTCCGAGGAAGAGGATTTCCTGACGAAATTGAAGGATGCGCTGGCCGGGGCAGATGGGGCTTCCAGGAAGCCGAAAAAGACCAAAGGGGTGACGCTGCCCACTCGAGCACAAGTGGTGAATTGGAGGGTGCAAGAGAGAGTGCTCCCCGAGGTGCTCGAGGATGCCAACGACAATGGAGGGGGGATAAAGAGTTGGATCATGGCTACTCGCCAAGGGGGGTGGAGGAACCAGGAAAGCAGGAAGGTGGTCATGAACATCGCCCTGGCCATGGACACACTCTTCAAGGAGTTGGGGCCGGCAGCCGGGGAGTTGGCTGGGGTAGAGTATCTCATGAGGGTGGTGGCAGCCATGCTCCTAGTGGAGAGCCAGGGGTCAGGAGGGTGGAAGGTGGCTGGCCACCTCCTTGCTCTCAAGGAAGATGCCTCCTTGGTGAGCAACCCGGCCATGAAGATGGCCCTGCAAAGCGCCACGATGATGGAGAAGCTGGGCAAGGCCCAGCAAACCAAGTAAACACCGAAAGGGTAAACCGCTCCCCCTTCCCACTGCCTCTTCCTACAATGCCTCTAAGCACTACGTGGGGGAGAGTGAGGTCAGCACGCAGACGCCAGCGTGCAACTCGCCGCCGCCGGACCTTCACTCTACAACACAAGGTGATTACGTGGTTGAATTGGCTATGGCACGGGGGGGCAGACCCTCCGCCTAAATCTGGAGGCGCGTGCTCCAGAGGAACGGCGGAGGCCCTGAAAAGGGTCAAGAAGCACTGCGAGTGGTACAGTCGCCGCGTAACCGGCGTTGCGACAGGCCCCGCAGAAGGAAGTGATCTAATCTATGGGAAATGTAATAAGTATGAACAACTTGTGGCGGAGCGGGTGAGTCTGCCGAAGCGCGAGGTGGCAGGAAAGGCGAAGCTGCTGGATTTGCTGGCGCTACGACCTAGTTGGCGAGAGGTGTACGCGAGCGAAGCCAACTGCATCAAGCCGGAGGTGGCTGCCAGTGCGAGGTATTGGAATGTACCTGCCCCCAGCCGAGGGTGCACCATGGCGGAGTGGGGCAAGTTGATGGGGAGGGCAGCGGACGTGGGGATGGTGGAGTTCCGAGAGACGCGGCCAAAGTGGGTAGACGGATGTTTTGGGGTGGCCAAAGGAGTGGGGGAGTTAAGGCTCATTGTGAATAAGAAGTTGGGGAACGCACTGTGGGTGGACCCCCCTAAGACGGTGTTACCCCACCTGGGCATATACTCGGAGGTCTATATCAAGGGTCGGTGCTACACGGCCAAGAGCGATCTGGTCTCGTATTACTATACCATCCAAGTGCCGGAGTGGTGGTGGGATTATCAAGGGCTACCTGATGTGTGGTCCACCGATGTCGGGCTGCCGGGGCGGCGGAGGAGGGTGTGGCCAGTGCTGAAAGTGCTGGCCATGGGGCACTCCCACGCTGTAGCGCTAGGGGAAGCCATCCATGAGATGGTCCTCTATGCCACGGGCGCTTTGGATCCTAGACGGCAGGTGAACCGCCTCACAAGTGTAGGGGAGCTGACCGTGCTTCGGAATGCATGGGGTAACCCAACCGCCCTAGCCATCGAGTACAAGGAGGAGAGCACGAGGGAGATGCAAATCGACCTTGAGGACCCCCCTGCCCCTATGGTATCCATCACTATTGATGACCTGGTGGTCAGCAATGGGCGCACGTGCGAGGCGGTGAATCGCTTAATCGCGAGTGCTATTGAAGACGGGTACGCGCCTAACAACCTTGTGCCCTCCAAGGACAAGACGATCATGGCTAGCCCGGAGGGGGAGGACGAGCTAGAAGCTCTGGGTGTTGTTCACCGGCGGGATGGGGTGTTGGAGCCGACAGCTAAGCAGCTCACCCTTGTGGTTGCGCACACTCGTGTACTCCTCGAGAGGGGACGCGCTACCGCTGAGGCGCTGGCGGCCGTCGTGGGCCGGTGGGTGTGGCTGCAGATGCTCAGCCGCACTTGCTTGTCCATATGGCAGCAGAGTTTTAAGTTCATCAACCTCAAGGGGTGGGGCCAGCGAACGCGACCTTTGTGGCAAGGTGTGCGCGATGAGCTCGAGTGTGCCATGGCGTTGGCCCCCATGCTCCGTGTGGACCGGGGGGCTGCCCTGGCTCCGGTGGTGGTGGCCTCGGATGCGTCTAGTTTTGGGCAGGGGGTTGTCTACGCTGAGATGGCCCCAGCTGAGGTGACGGAATTAGCTCGGGCCCGGGAGGTGCGGGGTTACCCAACCCTCCTCACCCCAGGTGAGGCCATGTATGCCGGGCCTAGACCCTTGACCAAGGCCGCGGAAAAAGCCATCATCCACGGGCGATGGCGCGTCGGGATCAAGAGTCGCTGGCGCGATTCGACCATGCACATCAACGAGAAGGAAGTGCGGGCCGCTGTGAAGGGGGTGGAGCGCTCGGCCCGGAACCTCGGAACATGGGGTAAGCGGGTGGTGAGGTTAGTGGACTCCACTGCCGCTTTGGGCTGCTTGGCTAAAGGGCGTTCCTCTTCTTACCGGTTAAACAAGCAATGCCGCCGGTTGTGCGCTCTTACGTTGGTCACCGGCAGCCGCTCACAATGGGTCTGGACGCCAAGTGAGCTTCAGCCTGCGGATGGGCCTTCGCGGGGGCTTTCCATGGCTGCCTCGGTGGCCGGGTGGGTCCGCGATTTGACTCGCGAGGGTGTTCATCCCAATCCCGGGCCTCGGCTTGGCGCTAGCTACTTGACCCTTCTTGAGGGCAAGGTGAAGCCGGCTACTTTGATGGTTTACCATCGGGGTCTTAGGTCCTTTTTCGCATGGTGGGCGAGCCGGCGGGGTCGGGTTGGCAGCTTGTTGCGCGGCTTGACGATAGAGGAATACTATTGCGAGTATGTCGCTTGGGCGCACTCACGGTGTTACAGCCGCCAGTTGTGTGTCAATGCGCTTATGGGCCTGAATTTGTACTTCCCCCGGGAGGTGCGGGATTGGGCCTTGGCACGAAGTGTTTTGGCTGGCTGGCGCACGTTGGCACCCCCTCGTGCCCCCCCCCCATTCCATGGGAGGCTGCGTTTGCGCTTGCTTGTACTATGGTGCTCCAGCGGCAGCCTCGTGCGGCTATGATGGTCATCGTTATTTTCCAACAATACCTGCGGGTATCGGAGGCGCTCAACCTGTTGGTCGGCCATGTGCGCTTGCAGCCTGATGTTCGGTTGCGGGGTTCGCAGCGGGGCGCCTTGTTGTTGATGTCAGCTAAGACGGCTAAGGGGGAGGTGCAGTCTGTGGTGATCGAGGATGTCATGACTGAGACCCTCTTGCGGGCTTGTATGCGTGGCAAGGCGGCCTGGGAGCGGGTGTTCCCTTACGATTATGCCCAGTTCAGCCGGGTTTGGCATCAGGCCACGCAAGCTTTGGGGGTCGACACGGTGTTTACCATTCACGGGCTGCGGCATGGGGGGGCTACCTATGATTTTTTGCGGCAGCGCAGCATGGCTGATATTCAGCATCGGGGTCGCTGGCGCAGCAGCAAAACTGTCGCCCACTATGTGGGATTGCACCGGAGCTTGGCCCTCACCCTTCCTGACGCCCTGGTTCGGGCTATCGCCGCCTGCCCCCCGCGCATTTGGCGGAGCGTCTTTTCTCTGCCTTCCTCTTAAGTTCCCTTCATTCTTGTCTTATGCGTCCACCGGTTTTTGTTTTGCCCCTGGCTTGGGTCGCCAGGGAGGGATGTAAGGGTAAGGCTAGCCTTTTTGGACATAAAGTGTTCCCATGGGTAAGGATGGCCAGTTGAGGGCCACTTCCCGATGTGCTCTACTTATTGTTTTAATAAAGAGTCTGGTTACCCTGGAGTTCCACGGTTAATAGAATCGGGGTTCTCTGAACATAGTTTCTTTATAGTGATACGGAAGGGGAGCCGCTGATGCTAGGTGAAATAGAGCTGGGTGATGTGATCGTAATAAGGTTGATTAGGCTTCTAGTGTACGAGTATTACGGAAGATATGGCCTAATTGTTGCGGCCCATACCTTGACGGTGTGCTGAGTACCTTGACGACGGATTTTTGCGTCTAGGTTCTCCTAGCAGATCTGTGATTGCGGACGGGTTTGCAACAGGCAATATCTGAAGTAAAACTTGACGGCTAAAACTGTTTAGAGGCCGTTGCCGGATCTGGCCGTTGGTAGAGAGCCGTTGGCCTTGAAACACGATAAAAGCTTGCTCACCTAGCTCATGGCGGTCTCTTTTGTTTTCCCACCCGCCCTCCCTGTGTGTTGCCTGTTTGGGGGTAAGGCTAGCCTTTTTGGACATAAAGTGTTCCCATGGGTAAGGATGGCCAGTTGAGGGCCACTTCCCGATGTGCTCTACTTATTGTTTTAATAAAGAGTCTGGTTACCCTGGAGTTCCACGGTTAATAGAATTACAAATATTTTTAATGTATATTTTTAAAATTATAATAACTTACATCAGAGTGAAAGCACCCAATTAACGTGAATTCACACTATTTTTGGCCCGATTTCGCACGATTACAGCTAATTTCGCACAATTTCACACGATTTCAGAAAAATTCGCACGATTTCAGCGAATTTCGCCCGATTTTGCACGATTTCGCACGATGGGTCACTTTGCAGAGTGATGCTCGTCAAAAAAGTGCGAAAAACGACAAAAAGTGTCACACTTTTCGGAACATTCGAAGTGGGCCCCGCCCATGCAGGTCCGCAACGGCGCAACCCAGCGCCGGCCTACGCAGCCGGCAGCCACATCGGCTCCCTCCCTCTGCAAGGATGGCATGCATCCGAGCAGTGCTGCGGAGGAGCACGTGACCTGGCCGTTGGCCGAGAAGCTGACCTCGCTGAACACGACGCTCGACTGAACACAGTGGAGGCCCGGGTCTCCAATGTGGAAACCAAGGTCGTCCACATGGAAGCTCCATTACTACCTCAGCTTGAGCACGGCGCTGCAGACCGTGGCGCAGGCATCTGAGGCGCATGAGCACTGCACTTGTCTCTCGCCTAAATCGCTAGGTACGTGGAGGGCTGAGTGCGGCCTGCTCGTTAAAAAGCTAGAAGCCATCACCGCCCAAACCAACGTATGTCCTGGCCGCGCAGGTCCCGGCGACTGCAGCGCAGACGGCCACCATCGCAGCCCAGCCCACCCGGCCGGCAGATGATAGCCTCTAGCCGCACCGCCTACGCGGACCTGCTGCGGTCAGCGACCGCGCCTCGACCACCAACGCCAGCGCTACAAAACTCCAGTTAATCATAAGTCTGACCTTCGCCAGGCATAACAATGAGAGCCCATGCACCGACCGCGCTCGCTGCGAGTGCCGAGTGGTGCTGCGTCGCTTCCCCCAGAAGCCAGGTGTCAAAGACGTCAACCACCGGCCCTTGCATGCGGACGAGCTCAAGCACCAGCTTCTATCCCTCATGGGCCTGGTAGGTGAGGTGGAACTGCGTGGGTGCCACCGCCTTCCCCACTCACGGGACAAGGCGGCCCCCCAACCAGTCCTGCTCACCTTTCCCTCCCCTGAGGACAAGCAGCGGTTCCTTTCTCTTCGCAATCTTGAGGTTGCACGACCTCACCTGGACGCTGCATGGGCGACGACAGTGACCCCTGCTCAGCAGCAGCAGCGACGCGACATGTGGCCCGAATACCTCCGGCCCCCACAAGCAGGACCCCCAGAAGCCCAAGGTGTACTGGAGGGGCGGGGACCTGATTATCAACCACAAGATGTGGACGCCCCATGCTGGCGGGCTAGAATAGGTTAGCTTGGAATCATTCAGTAGTCACTGCCGCCATCGCCGGGCAGCCATGCCTAAAATGTTTGCCGTATAGCCGAGCCACCATACCTAGTCACGTGCACCGCTAACGCACGTATGGTACACAACCAGCCATAACCCGAGCCCTTGTACAGCCATGCTACGTCCTGGCTATGATGAGTATTATCAGCTTACTTGCCCACGCTCCTTCTTGTTATGATATGCTCACACGGGTCTTATTGCACCCACAGAACTTGCCAGATCGTCTATCGTGTCCGATTGCATGTACGTAGCATGCCTCAGACTGGCATGAAGCAGAAAGGGGGTCCGCTCTCTGCCCTTTCTTCCTGTTGTGCCACACCCAGGGATTAAAAGCACTCCGGTGCTCCGTGACTCCCCAATGGGAGCACGAGTTTAATTAATTTATTGATTAGTCAGTGCTCCGCCGCACGCGGGCTGACTTTGTGGCGCAGAACAGTTATTAGGCAGCCTGTTTTACTTCATTCCGCGGTGTGGATCGAGTGTCCCATGCCGGCTGTAGTTATTTTGCCGTGGTATCTCTTGTTATGGAGAAGACGGTGTCTGCCCAACTTTGGCTGGACTACCTAGCTGGCGCTCGAGGCCCGGGCGGCTGGTCTAGAAATCAACCCGGCCCAAACGCGGAGGCCCTGGCTCTCGGCATGGCCGGGCCCCCGCCTAGCTACACTCCGCCTCTTAGACGACACCGAGGTCAACCATACCCTACTTCAGGCCCCTTACTGATTCAAGCTGCATGCTCGGCAGTTGGCTTCCCGATTGCGAGGACGACCTGACGACACGGATCGGCATGGCGTCAGGCGCACGTACCTCCATGACCACCGCCGCTGGTGGAGCACTCCCCGCCCTACCCCGGATCGTCAAGCTGGTGACCTCTAGTAGCTTCAAGGTCGCCATTCTGACTAGACGTAACTAGTATGGCGCCGAGACCTGCACTGACGCAGGAGCTGGAGCAACGCCTCGACGGCAACATCACCAAGATGCTGCGCAAGGCACTCAACATCCCCTTTCGGGCCATAGCTCCCGTCGCCGTTGTTGCTGGGCCAGGGTCAAGTCATCGTCCCAGTGTGAAGCGAGTCCCCGAGAGCTTATTGCGGCATTTAAGGAACGACAGCTTGTCCGCCATGTACTTAAAGATGAGGAGCACGGGTGCCGGGCCAGCCTTACCCCGCGCGCGGGGGAGGCGGACAGCCGACATCCGCAGCTCACCAGTGAGGTGCATGGGGGCAAATATGTCGCGTCCTCCTGACGGTGGTGCTCGCCATGATTCGGTCGGTTTTCCCCCACGCGAACATCCGGTCCGAGGATGCGGATGGCGCTGCCTTCTATTCCCCCAACCACCGGCCTGACATCGTGGTGCTGGACTTTGAGGGGGGTGGCCGGCATCTGCTTATTGACGTTTCGGTGGCGCGGCCCTTGGCTCTTAGCCACGTGGCTGGGGCCTCCCTCACGGCAGGTTACACGGCGGACCGGGCGGAGCGGGCCAAGCTCCTGGCCTACGGCGACGTCGGGCACCATCGTGTGGTGCCCTTTGTCCTGGAGGAGTTTGGGGCCATGGGGCCCCTGACCTCCGCCTTCTTCAAGGAGTGTTGCCGGCTCCGGGAGGACCGGCTGGACCTGGAGGGCCAGCGGGCCCCATGGTCGGCGCGGACCTGGACGTCATATTGGCGTCAGCGCTTGTCGGTGGCGCTGACTCGGGCCATGGCGGACATCATGCTCCGCCGTACGCGGGCTGATTTTGCGGTGCAGCAGGGCTATTAGGTTCCTCCCGTTAGGCGTTTCCATTGGTCTTATCGTAGTATAGAGCTTTGACATGGCTCTGTATATAGGTTTATAGCTGGGCGTTTGCTTTGGTTTGAGTGATTTCACTCTGCTGTAAGTAATTATATTTTTAAAATATGTCGCGCTTAAATGCCATGAGAAGCGTCTCAGAGGTCTTACCTACCAGCTGGTCGAAGTGCTTGACGATGACATTGTGGCTGCGCTTGCATGTCGAGCTCGGCCTCCCCACGATCGAAGGTCGAGTGCTTGTTGCTTGAGCTGTGCCGCAATGGTGGAGGTGGTGGAGGCCGTGGTGTGGTGCTTAAGCAAGTCCGCCCAGGTCTAGGTGGAAGGAGCATCACTGGCCGGGCCAGCAGATGCCGTGCAGCGGCTGGGCAGCGATTTCAGGACTTCACCGCCTGGGCGGTGAGGCCTGCGGTGTCATGCAAGCACTCAAGGGCGGTGGCGGTGGCGTGGAGGCGCTTGTCGATGTCGAGGATCGAGCTGGGCCTAGCTTGATGTCGGCAGTGGAGGCGGAAATGGCAGTGGAGGTGTGCATGGAGGCGACGGTGGTGGAAAGGTGAGGGAGCTCAGTAGCCAGCGTGCCTCCCATTGCTGCCACATCGGCAGCAATGGGGGTCACGTGCTGCTGGAAGGCTTCCGTAAGGATGGAACGGAGTGTAAGTGCGGAGATGGGTGGAGCCCAGATCTTGCCGTCAGAGCGCATGAGAAGGGACTTGAGAATGGTGTGCTGGAGTCGGGGGCGGGCGCACCCGAGCAGAAAGTTGCGGCGCATTTGGGTGCCGTCGGGGTTGATGAGGCGATTGATGTCGTGTAGATGGAGGCCCAGGTCGTAAAGCGAGGCGCAGTCCCCAAAGAAGAGGAAATGCATGGCATCTGCTGGAGCCATGTCGGTCCAGTCGTGATCGTCGACCTTGAAAGGTTGAGTCAGGAAGCGCGGTTCAGTTGGGCGTGGTTCTGCTGGGCGCCTGCGTTTAGGGTCTGGCGATGCCGAGGGCGAGGCCGCAGGAACCGAGCGCACTACTAACGCTTGAGTAGTGGTCTCGCTGCCTGGCAGGCTGGGCGGAATTACAGCCGAAGCTGCAGGCGAATCTTCTTGGCTCATCGCAGCCGCCATGCCGCGTTGCGTAGTCGAGCGTTTGCTAGTCATAATATTGCGTTGGAGTTTCGGAAAAATATATCAGCGTGTGCGTCTTAGAAAGACGAAGCGATAGTGATATTCACGGCCGAATTCGGTGCCCAAACATGAAAGTTATGAGCTCCGCCGTCAGCCATGGCTACAGGTCTCGTGGCGCGTGGCTCGTGGCTGTCCCCTGCATGCATGGCAGCCCGACACTTGACAAGAGTGCGAAAACAACTGCCTTGTACTATGGACAGCAAGTCCCTTGGAAGAGGCCAATCACAGACACAAATCTTCTTGTTACTCGTGAATTTGGACTCGAGCCAAGTCAAAGATTCAAGTGCCGAGTCAGGCAAGGCTCTTCTGTGAAAGCTTGTACAGATTGTCTGTTGGGAAAAAAAATTCACGTGAACACACTACACTTGGGGCCGCGTCTGAACAATGTAAAGCTTGCCGTCGCGGATTGCGCCCTCAATGTCCTGCGGAGAGCCCAGCGACTTCTCCACCGCCATGCCGGCCGACGCAATCTTTGCTAGGATGTCCACCCGGAACCCCTTGTCGATGAGCAGCTTGTCTGTGGAATAGTCCACGTACACCTCGTGTGTCGCATGCATTGTCACGCTGGCGTGGCAATGGCAGGGAGGAAGAAATAAGCATGACACATGCAAGCAGGCCCAACGCATGCATAATACATTCAGGACATGACAACCAGGACGCATGCTACAGCGCTTCAGAGTGAAAGCACAAATGTGTGATATGACCTGTATCTCACCTCCCCTGTTAGTTCACCTACCCCATGCCACTGCCATCCCAGCCACCACCCATGTTGTATACTATGTTGTTCGTCACTCCGGCCTCCAAAAGGAGCCCTCACACAACGGACAGGATGGAATAGAGATGAAGGACATGAGGTTTACATCTCGAAATGCACCAAATTTATCAATGAAACCACATACTCATGACCACATTTCATATACTACCTATAGAAAGAGGAGCTCCAGGGACCATTCTTCTGATAGCAACCTGAGTCAGTTGCAGCGCTGTCCATGACCAGCTAGATTGCCAATGCAGCCTATCAATGAGACAACAGTGCAGACTATGCCCAAAGTAGCCGAACGTGTTGATTACAGACAACACACACGCATATTCCAACAAAAAAGAAACTCACAAAGCCGCATGCCGGTATATGCAGGAAACCAAGAACAGTAATACAGCAGCGAGCAACAACACCCAAAGCGACCAACAAGGCACAATGATCATAAACATAATTACTACTATTCACTGTAAGGCAGACAACCATGAATTACCCCTCCTCCAGTTCAACGCACAACTGGTGCATACTAGTATAGTCACAGTCACCCGCCTACCTGTCATACAGCCCCGCACCCGCGTAGTTCTCCAGATCCTCCCCGTTAGAGTCCGACCGGAAGATCAGCGTCCGGTCCGTGAACATGCCAACACTCTTGGACGGATAGCCCGTGACCGCCGGCTTGTCCAGCTGTCCCTTGGGGGCCACGAAGCTGAGTGCGCGCCCGGCATACGCGCCCACGAGCGTCTCCCCGAGGCCCTTGACGAGCTCCCCGTAGATCTCATCGCTGTTGTTGTTCGACGGGTTGGTCGTGTGCAGCACGTACGCGTAGTCGGCGTTCACGACCTCCTGCACGAGCACGGCCATGCGGAGCTGGTCGTGGGGGATGCCGGCCTTGCGCGTGCTCAGGTACGCGCGCGCGTTCCACTTGGAGGCCCAAACACGCTTGATCGCGTGGAATGCGGCGGGCCAGGAGGAGGGGTCATTGGGGGCGGTCCCGGAGGGCCAGGGTAGGCCGGCGCGCTCCATCGCAGACCGCAGCTCGGTCACCTGGAGCAAGCGTGTGTGGTTGCGGGTTAGTTGGCATTTGCACTTGCAGTTGGACTAGGAAATGTTCGAGCAAGCGACGCCTGTGTGGTTGTGTGATTGTGGTTGTTTGTTTGTTTGTTTGTGTGTGTGTGTGTATTTGTGTGTTTGAATTGGTGTGTTTGATACCGACTAGGGCCGTGATACCGACTAGGGCCATGATACCTACTAGGGCCATGATACCGACTAGGGCCATGATACCGACTAGGGCCATGATACCGACTAGGGCCATGATACCGACTAGGGCCATGATACCGACTAAGGCCATGATACCGACTAGGGCCATGATAGGGCCATGATACCGACTAGGGCCATGATACCGACTAGGGCCATGATACCAACTAGGGCCATGATACCGACTAGGGCCATGATACCGACTAGGGCCATGATACCGACTAGGGCCATGATACCGGCTAGGGCCATGATACCGACTAGGGCCATGATACCGACTAGGGCCATGATACCGGCTAGGGCCATGATACCGACTAGGGCCATGATACCGACTAGGGCCATGATACCGACTAGGGCCATGATACCGACAAGGGCCATGATACCGACTAGGGCCATGATACCGACTAGGGCCATGATACCGACTAGGGCCATGATACCAACTAGGGCCATGATACCGACTAGGGCCATGATACCGACTAGGGCCATGATACCGACTAGGGCCATGATACCGGCTAGGGCCATGATACCGACTAGGGCCATGATACCGACTAGGGCCATGATACCGGCTAGGGCCATGATACCGACTAGGGCCATGATACCGACTAGGGCCATGATACCGACTAGGGCCATGATACCGACAAGGGCCATGATACCGACTAGGGCCATGATACCGACTAGGGCCATGATACCGACTAGGGCCATGATACCGACTAGGGCCATGATACTGAGTAGGACCAGGGCATGCGGCCGCCCATTGTTTTCAGGCCCACGGCGAGCCAACCACTGATCAGTAAAAACAGCGAGTTGCTCGCAAGCTTATCACTAAGTATCAAAAGCACCGCCCACCGCTCCGAGCTACTTGCCACCCTAATGCTATATAGTAGGCATGCACAATCACCCACAAGCATTCCCTTGCCCGGGCTATCCACCACCTGCAAGCGCATTGTCCTACTAACCGACCACCACCGCCCACCAGTCCGGGCTACACACCAATACTAACCAATAGATAGTCCAATACCCACCATGGTCGACCACCACCCAGCTCGGGCGTTCACTGTAGCTGCGAGCTCACCACCCTCTACCAACAAGTAGTACGACCACCACCCACGAGCCCGGGCCACCCACGACTACTAATCGCCACTGACAACCCACTATTGACCGGGCCAAACAACCACCACCAGCCACCACCACCCCACGGGCACGGGCCACCCACCATTACTAATCGCCACTGATAACACACTATTGACCGGGCCAAATAACCACCACCAGCCACCACCACCCTCGAGCCCGGGCCACCCACCATTACTAATCGCCACTGATAACACACTATTGACCGGGCCAAACAACCACCACCAGCCACCACCACCCCACGGGCACGGGCCACCCACCATTACTAATCGCCACTGATAACACACTATTGGCCAGGCGGAACAACCAACACCACCCACCAGCTCGGGCGTGGCCTGCAGCTGCTCCACCACGGTCGAGCGGATGGTCTCCAGCACCCCTGGTTCGTGCAGCCGGCCAAAGAGGGGCTCCAACTTGGCCTTGACATCCTGCAGGAGGAGCAGGTAGGGGCGATTGGTGAGGCATTACCGTGAGATGTGTGGGGTAAGCGGGCAGGGGGATTAGTGACGTAATTTAAGAGAATACAAGGCAAATGGTCAGGTCAGAGGATCAGGAGAGGTTGAGGCAGTGAGAGGGGAAGAGGGGGAACCAGTGAGAGGCAGTGAGAGGGGATAGCCGTGAGGACTAGAAGTGGACAGGTCAGATAGACATAAAGAAACATGGGCGGGTGGGGCATAAATAATGGACAAGGCCAGTAGACGAGGAGAGGGTGGGCAAGGTGGGTGCAACAAGGGCAGGGCGATGGGCAATCCACGAGCATAAGCGAGAAAAGAGGAGGGACGGAAGAGAGGGAACAATAATGGTGGGTGTGGGGACATAAGCGAATGAGCGAGAGAGAGGAGAATCTGTGTGTGTATGTGTGTGTGTGTGTGTGTGTGTGTGTGTGCACGTGTGTGTGAAAGCGAGAGAGCGAAAGAGCGAGGGTGAGGGTGAGGGTGAGGGTGAGGGTGAGGGAGAGGGAGAGGGAGAGGGAGAGGGAGAGGAGAGGGAGAGGGAGAGGGAGAGGGAGAGGGAGAGGGAGAGGGAGAGGGAGAGGGAGAGGGAGAGGGAGAGGGAGAGGGAGAGGGAGAGGGAGAGGGAGAGGGAGAGGGAGAGGGAGGGCGAGGGCGAGGGCGAGGGCGAGGGCGAGGGCGAGGGCGAGGGCGAGGGCGAGGGCGAGGGCGAGGGCGAGGGCGAGGGCGAGGGCGAGGGCGAGGGCGAGGGCGAGGGCGAGGGCGAGGGAGGGCGAGGGCGAGGGCGAGGGCGAGGGCGAGGGCGAGGGCGAGGCGAGGGCGAGGGCGAGGGCGAGGGCGAGGGCGAGGGCGAGGGCGAGGGCGAGGGCGAGGGCGAGGGCGAGGGCGAGGGCGAGGGCGAGGGCGAGGGCGAGCGAGGGCGAGGGCGAGGGCGAGGCGAGGGCGAGGGCGAGGGCGAGGGCGAGGGCGAGGGCGAGGGCGAGGGCGAGGGCGAGGGCGAGGGCGAGGGCGAGGGCGAGGGCGAGGGCGAGGGCGAGGGCGAGGGCGAGGGCGAGGGCGAGGGCGAGGGCGAGGGCGAGGGCGAGGGCGAGGGCGAGAGCGAGAGAGACAGAGACAGAGAGAGACAGAGAGACAGACAGAGAGAGACAGAGAGAGACAGAGAGAGACAGAGAGAGAGAGAGAGAGAGAGAGAGAGAGAGAGAGAGAGAGAGAGAGAGAGAGAGAGAGAGAGAGAGAGAGAGAGAGAGAGAGAGAGAGAGAGAGAGAGAGAGAGAGAGAGAGAGAGGGGGGGGTGGGGGTGGGTATGTGTGGGTGTGTGTGGGTGTATGGAATTGTGGCGTACAGAGGGCGCCCATGGGGCACTTTGTGGGCCAAACATGTTAAGCTGGGTTCACAAATGTTTCTACCAGCACCTCACACTTCATTACGCTCGTCCGTTCCCCATCCTGCCTCCCCCGCCAAGCCCTTCACTTCCCCAACCCGTCGCCCCCAAACTTCGTCCCAGTAAACAGTGCGCCTTGAAAAAACCTCACCCATATCAAGGCGGCCATTCTCGAACAAAATCATGTGTCGCTAATCCAATTATCCCCATTTAGGGTCTTGACCTGCTCGCCTTGTCAACGCTGTGGGCCTCGTGAACGTCTTGTGAGCGTGCCTTGAGCGTGCTGGATGCCGAGAGCCATCGCAACGACTCCTCACCTTGTTGATGCTGTTGTCCTACACCCATCCTTGCCCCATGATTCCTCACCTTGCAAACGTTGTGGTTGAGCGTGCCGCACACCAATCGTAACAGTGCCTCACCTTGTTGATGCTGTTGTCCTACACCCATCCTTGCCCCATGATTCCTCACCTTGCAAACGTTGTGGTTGAGCGTGCCGCACACCAATCGTAACGGTGCCTCACCTTGTTGATATTGTGGTTGAGCGTGTCCTCGAACACGCCGAAGGGGATGGCCACCGAGGGCGGCAGGTTGACCCAGTCGGGCAGCTTGCTGCGCAGGTTGGCCAGGTTCCAGGACTTGGCGCCCACCTGCAGTCGGGGCCACGCGCACACGGTGGCAGCAGCATGGAGTAGCGCTGTAGTAATGCTTTAGTCTAACCACCCCCCATCCGATATAAACCACCCCCCATCCGATATAAACCACCCCCCATCCGATATAAACCACCCCCCATCCGATATAAACCACCCTCCATCCGATATATACCACCCCCCATCCGATATAAACCACCCCCCATCCGATATAAACCACCCCCCATCCGATATAAACCACCCCCCATCCGATATGTACCACCCACCATCCGATATATACCAACCCATCGATGCACGGGTAGATCACGTTCCGTTTAGTTGAACACAGGGCATGGGGGCACAGGGGGGTCACGACAACAGGCGACGTTGCAACCGAGTCGTCATGACGCTACGTAACAGGAAGTGGCACATGAGGTCGCCCAGTCATGTAGCCACCCTATGCAGGCACAGACAGATATTGCGACGGCCCATTTATTAACCAGAAGATGACCCACTTCCGCTAACAAGGAGATGACCCAATTATGATTACCGGGAGATGGCCCATGTGACAACCAATGATGACCCAAATATATAACCAGGAGATGCCCCCCAATTGATGACCAATAAAAATAACCAGGAGGTGACCCATTTGATAGCCGAGAGATGACCCGGTTGTGATGAAAAGAGAAGAAAACAACTAGGATTCACGGGAGGCCCCTCGTATCAAAGACCCTATATTCCCAGCTATTACAAAATTTGAAGGGCCACCACACACCAGGCCGTGCGCAATCTAAAACCTAGAAGAGTCGTCTTGCACAAACGTGTACAACCGTATTCCTCCAAGCGTTGCCATGCATCAGGCCGTGCTTCATCTAGAACGTAGGATGGGCTTCGACGTGGATGATCACGTCATCATGATAATGCTAAACAACATACAAGTATATATAATTATCTACCAGTAATAATATTAATATCATACCAATAGTAGTTTGATAATATCGATAAGGACCAGAGTCAACATGGCATGCATCACGGCGTGGTTCATCTAGAGCTTGGCCGACCATATCGTCATCATCCAAACGAAGACCATACTTTCACTCGATCAGATCGTAGCGCCACCCACCAGGTCGTGGTTCATCTCGTCCATCGTCACCGCCCACTTGCCGCGGAATGCCTTCTGCTTGAGCACGGACATGGTGGAACCGCCCGAGGGGGAACCCGAAAAGGCGGTGCCTGGGGCAGAACCGGCCGGCGCGCTGTGGGCGGAGCTGGGTTGCACCTCGCTGAAGAAAACCCCCGTGTGTGCGGCGTGACGGTCCAACAGAAATCAACAAGTGATAAACAGATGTTGGCAAGGGAAGGGTGGCATGGTTAATGGTAGACAGCCGTGAAGGCACAGGGAAGGGTACGCGGACATAGGTGAGGGTGGCATAGTCAACACTTGATGCCACAGGAAAGGGGTGTCATGGTTCACAGATGATGCCAAATGGAAGAAAGATGCGCATAGGAAAGAAAGCTGGTAAAGATGACGGTAGCGATGATGGTAAGATGATGGTGGCGATGATGGCAGGATGAAGACCAGGGAGCACGGCAGCCAAGGTGACAGCCCAGTTGTACGGTGGCAACTCCTGAAACCAACATAACAGGGGGGTCTCAACGGCGGCAGAAAAAGGAAACAGAAAATACTTCCCCCGATACTTCTAACGATTTCTTACAGGCCAGTGTGTAGTTACAACAAGAAATGGTATAATTATTTGGCAGCAGACATTGGTTAGTTTGTTGGTTGCCAACGGGATGCCACATCAGGCAGCAACCCATCAAGCCTGCACAGGCAAGCACACACTCAGACACCCATATCACAGGTAGGCATCACCCATGCACACAGGCAAGCACTGACGGGCAAGCACTCACGCACCATGCAGGCAAGCACGCACGCATGCAGGCACGCAAGCATTCCCCCACCCATGAACACCGCCCGCGTGGTCAGTTTTCTTAAACAATTCGAATGCTGACTGTACACCGCATGAAAACGCTAAATAAAACAAGAAAAATTCAAATCATTATTTCCCTAGTGTGCTCTACTGTCTGCTTTCTAGCCACCCAAGTCCAAACAAAAAAAGAAAGTCTAATTCACCATTCTTTGGCTGTCAAATGTGCTTCTTTAGCCCGAAAAAAAAAAAGACAGATTTTTTTTTTCTGACAAATGTGCTTTACTGGCAGTAACAACAGTACTGCCGGCTGGGCGATACCAAACAAACAAAGAATGATTAAATCTCACCGAAAGTTCAATGGTTGTTCGGAAAATAAACAAACAAACTAGATATTAATATAGGGCGGGCCCTGTAGTACTTCCCACCAATACAACGGAATTATCTAATCCCGAAGGGCCTTTCGCTGAACTGAATTAAAGCTAACAATGCAGACGGTGTACGCAAAGAGCAACCCAAACAATGAACACACATGCACCGAGGCAACCACACAGGCAAGCCAGCAAGTGCAACAGGCACGTAGGCACATACAAAAACAGGCAAGCCCGCACGCACACAGTCACATACGAGAAAAAACAAGCCCAAACGCACACAGTCACTCAGTCACACAGGCAAGCACGCACGCACATACACACACAGGCAAGCACACACACATACACACGCGAGCAACAACTCATCCACCCACGCACCTGATCTTGACATCGTTGCTGCCGATCGGCTTGAACGAAGCGTACTTGCCCGCCATGGCCGTGAGTCCCGCCATGATCTTGTCATCGAAGCAGGTGGCGAACGCCGACTTGGTGTTGCGGGCGCGCACGGCGATGTGGGAGAGGACGTCGGGCATGTCGGGGGTGAGCACTCCGACCACCCCCGTGGGCACCTCCTCCTCGCCGGACACGCGTCCCGCAATCAGTATCGTCGGACGCTCGTACACTTTCTCCTGAACGTGTGGTGTTGTGTTGGGCGGTTTGGGTTGATGAAGGTGGTGGGATTGGGGGCAGGAAGCGGGGGACATGAGACGCACACTTGCACACTTTCTCATGGAATTTGTGGGTGTCATTATACAGACACTGGCGGGTTGATAAAGACAGTGATGAGGATTATTGACAGTAAATGGGCCCATCCATACATGTTTTCCTGCACGGGTTTGTGTTTGTGCGTGTGCTGTATTGGCGTGCGTTGGTCGTTGAGCGCGCGGGGGGCGGGGAGGGTGGGGGGGAGGGTGGGGGGAGGGTGGGGGTGGGGAGCGATGTGTGTGTGTGTGTGTGTGTGTGTGTGTGTGTGTGTGTGTGTGTGTGTGTGTGTGTGTGTGCGTGTGTGGATTTATCTGAATCTGGTGTCATCCACGGCAGTCAGGCACGCCCATGGCCAAAGAAGGGGTTGGGAGAAGCGAGGGGGGGCGGGGGAGCAGGAGGGTGACTAGGCGTGCCCGCTGTGGTGGATTCTGGAATCATGGGAGCACATAAGAAAAAAAGCACAGGCATGCCCGTGGCCCAGAATAGCAAACAGTACGACAAGGCAAACAAGCACGACTTCAACAAACATATTCTCTGACAACGAAATTCAGGTCTAGAAGTCCACCACCGTGCCTCACCTGCACACCCATGATCCGCTACTGACCCATGGCAGTTTCCATCCTAGAAAAAAACAAGAGCAACTTTGAAAGGTCAACTAACCATCCAAAGAGACAACGAAACAAAACCATTCAAAATAGAGAATCAAACAGCCAACAAGTCCACCCCCATGCCTCACCTGGACGTCCATGAGCCGGTCCACATACTCCACATATCCCTCGACCGCACACGGGCTGATGACCTGCCAGTTGCCCAAATGCGCCTCGCGCCGCAGGCCCGCGTCCAGCCTTGACAACAGCAATGAAATCGGGCCCGCAACGCCCATGCGCACAATCTCCTCGCTGAACAGCTTGATGGCCCAGTCCTCGACGCCCAGTCGGACGCCGAGCACCTCCGCGGTGGGCTGCAGCATCGCCGTCACGTGCTCGGCGTGACGGGCAAGAGCACCGCGCATGCGGTCCAGCACGGCCTTGGCGTGGAGCGCCCAGTGGGGGGCACCGTCCTTGCGCTCCTTTTGGGCAACACGCCAGTCCTGGGATGTGGGTGGGAAACAGAAAGTAGAAAAATATTGAGAAGTTTTAGAAAACTTAAAGGTCTCTGAGAATGTAAATGACAGGTTAGCAGAAGTCTTAAGAAGCTAGAATACGTCTTCAAAGTCTAACAAAAGGGTTGAAAAAGGGTTGCGGTTGAAAGTGGTAGGAGCAGAGAGAGGAATTAGAGGGGTAGCGCCTGAGGGTAAGCTTTACCATCCCCAGCTTCGCAAGTGTTCCCTGTTGAGAGCCTGAGTCTGGTGTCCAGGGTTTAGGGCTTGAGCACAGTGATTCGATTAAGGTTTTTGAGCTAAGCGCCATGTGGCATATTGAACTACGGAAACTAGCTTTGGCTCGGCCAATTTGTGGCTTTTAGCCAATAAAAATTGGGCTAGGCAAGGCCACGAGTGGCGACTGGCGGGCGGGCGAGTCAACTGGCTTCCCTGGTCGCATAATGCTCCCTTCTAAACCTGTCACCTGCCACTAGCGGGCGGCCTTCCAAGTCACTCGACACTGAGTCGCATACTCTACTCCCATTACTGGCCAGTCAGCCGGTGAGCGTCAGGCGACCAACGCACGCGAGTCGACAGCCACGGGCCACTGGGCCATTGTTGACTGGCGGAAGCTACTGCTAGTACTACTAGGGAGACTTGCGGCGAAGAGCCGGCTGGAACTCAGATTGACACGGCCAAGTGTGGCGTCACTAGGTAGTAGCTTTCGATTCAACACGGCCATTACGTGGCGACCAGCAATTGCCAAGTAGCACAGCACCGCCACTTTGTGGCGTCTTGGGAAATGTCATGTGGGGGTGATATCGCCACAATATGCTGAAACAGGCGCTATACCGCCACATTTGGCGAGCAAACGCCGCTAAGCGAAACACTGTTTGAGCATCAGGATTTTGGCTCCTGGGTAGCTGTATGCTGGAGGGTATAGGTGTTCCCTCCCCTTGACACCGTGGACAAGCTCCGGGTATCGCCTCCTGCGTGCATGGGTAAGTGTGTAGGCCCTCGCTCGCCTTGATGGCGCTAGATAGGTGCCAGATAGGCGCTAGATAGGCGGCCTCCTGCACAGGGCATATGCCTACGGGCATACACAGCGCCCTCACCTTGATGCAGTATATGAGCTCCTCGTTGTCGTCGGTGGACAGCACCATGTTCATCATCGCCAGCTCCGACAGCTCCATCAGCTCCTGTTTGGGTTTAAGGTTTAAATTACACGTAGGTATGGTAAGGGTGTAGATAAAGATGTAGGTACGTTGTAAGTGCGGTGTATCTACGGTCAAGGCATCATCATATGCACAAAATAAGGGCTTGCATGTGACTCCTCCATCAGCTCCTGAAGGTGTAGTCGTGTTGTGTGCGTGTGTTGTGAGCATGTGTGTCTTCTGTGTGCATGTGCTGGCGGACAGATCCATCAGCAGCTCCTGCATAGAATTAAGGGTTTACATAAGGTGTAGGTAGGGTGAGGGTGTAGCCATATGCACACAGTGAGGGCTAGCATTCGAGAGCTCCAACAACTGGAAACGGGGAGGGGGGGGGGGATCCAGTGGCCATGGCTGGGATGGTTGGGCCCGGGGGGATCCAGCATCGTAGAGGATAGATGCACTTGGCGGGCGGGTGGTGGTTGGTTGGTTGGTTGGTTGGTTGGTTGGTTGGTTGGTTGGTTGGTTGGTTGGTTGGTTGGTTGGTTGGTTGGTTGGTTGGTTGGTTGGTTGGTTGGTTGGTTGGTTGGTTGGTTGGTTGGTTGGTTGGTTGGTTGGTTGGTTGGTTGGTTGGTTGGTTGGTTGGTTGGTTGGTTGGGTGGGGTGGGTTGAGATAGTTGGGTGAGGAGCGGAGACGTGAGGGAGTGGGAGCAAGGCCGCACGATGACAACAAGACCCGATAGCAACCCCTTCATTCGTGGATGCTAGATGGCCAGCAAGTACTAGTAATTGCTGCCAAGTATGTGAGAAGCGAGGGGCGCCCTGGACTACTGGCATCAACAAGTGTTCCCATCATACATCTTCAAGGGCTCCCTTACACCAAACGGATAATGAAAGGAAATCTGTTATAAATCCTTGGTTGTGAAGCTGAGGGATGCCCCTACGGAAGCTAGTGAACAACAAATTCTTCTGCAGATGCTCTTTGCAGCCCTTGTATCTATTAATAGCGCCTTCCACCCACTGATGCTCCACGGACACTGCACCACTGCCACTGCCACGCAGCTATCAGATAGCGTCTGTTCCCTTTCTTGGCGTGTGCGCCACCCACCGAGAGCTCCATGGACGCGAGCCGCTCGGTGCTGCGCTCGACCGCGACGCGCAGGCAGGACTCGAGCGCGAGGGAGAGGTAGAGGAGGTCGCGCAGGCGGCTCGGGTTCGCCAGCAGAACCTGACGCAGCTCCAGGCGCGCCTCGATGATCCCCTGGTTGCATCATAAGGGAGGGGGGGGGGGGAGGGAGAGGTTCAATGGGTGGCAATGCCATCAAGAATGACACAACCAGACAACGGGACCGTAATGTCCTACATATCCTATTATATACCCTTGGATAAACTCATGCATAGCTGGGCAAGAGAACAACCCTACAACGGTTGGCTGGGAAGCCTAGTATGGTGGGGTTGTTGCCTTGCCCAGCTATCTATGGCCTATTACGGTTGGTTTGGAAGCCTACTATGGTGGGGTTGTTGCCTTGCCCAGCTATCTATGGCCTATTACGGTTGGTTCGGAAGCCTACTATGGTGGGGTTGTTGTGTTGCCCAGCTATCTATGGCCTATTCCGGTTGGCTGGGAAGCCTACTATGGTGGGGTTGTTGCCTTGCCCAGCTATCTATGACCTATTACGGTTGGTTTGGAAGCCTACTATGGTGGGGTTGTTGCCTTGCCCAGCTATCTATGGCCTATTACGATTGGTTTAGAAGCCTACTATGGTGGGGTTGTTGCCTTGCCCAGCTATCTATGGCCTATTACGGTTGGTTTGGAAGCCTACTATGGTGGGGTTGTTGCCTTGCCCAGCTATCTATGACCTATTATGGTTGGTTTGGAGGCCTACTATGGTGGGGTTGTTGCCTTGCCCAGCTATCTATGACCTAATACGGTTGGTTTGGAAGCCTACTATGGTGGGTTGTTGCCTTGCCCAGCTATCTATGGCCTATTACGGTTGGTTTGGAAGCCTAATATGGTGGGGTTCTACTACGTAGGGTTCTACTACGTAATGTTCTACTACGTAGGGTTCTACTACGTAGGGTTCTACTACGTAATGTTCTACTACGTAGGGTTCTACTACGTATGGTTCTACTACGTAGGGTTCTACTACATAGGGTTCTACTACGTAGGGTTCTACCACGTAGGGTTCTACTACGTAGGGTTCTACTACGGGCAGGGTTCCAAACCAACAGCCACCCATCCATCGCTCGAGAGCGCAAACCTATCGCCACCCATCAAGGCTCACCTCCATGAGGCGCAGTGGGTTCTTGTCTTGCTGGTGGCGGAGCACAAACTTGAGGAGACCCTGAAGGCGTTTACCGCCACCACCCGGCAATATCATGAAGCCGCACGAAGCCACATAATTCGCACCACCGTTCAAACCCAACGGAAGCGAGCACAGCGTGTCACATGCCGCAAGGCAAGCACAGTCACAGTCACACGAGAGTTATGAAATCCGACCCCTCCAGGAACAGATACAACGACATGGGCTAAGAACTTTGAAGCAAAACTCTGAAAACCCTTTGGCTGAAGCCCTCAATGTATCCTGCAGTATCTTGGTATTCTAAACAAGATCCTCCCATCCAAGCACATTGTACATGTTAGTGAAGGACTCGTCCTATTCAGGGAGATAATGCGGACGCATCCAACAATCCCTCATCTGCACACTAACCCTATTCGTGCGATGTGTCACGTTTTATCATAACCGTCCAGGACGTCAAGCAATCCTTTCTGCAGCACACCAACAGTAAGCAGAAAGACGGCCCGTCTCCCACATGCCCGTGAAGTGCGGGGAAGCAGCACTGCAAACTGCTATAGAAAATAATGCCAGGGGAACTTGACTAGGTTACTTACAGGCACTACTATATACCATACATCATATCCCTCTTCACCGTGGGAGGGATTAGTAAAAGTATACAGGACATTCAATTCAGTAACCTTATCTTCGCGGTATATGCCTGCGTTTACTGTTGGCTCTAGGCTTGCTTCAAGGTATATCGATTATAGTTCAATGCCGGCTGATGAAATGTTCTCACAATTTCGTTTTGTCGAGGTGGGTTAAAAAGAACCATTAAAAAAGAGTGTGACCACTTGCCATGGCATTACCCCCTCATCCCCGCTTCCCACTCACCTCCAGTTGCGCAGATACTTCAGGGACTCGGGGGATGCGGATGGCCTTGCCCTGCCCGTTCTGGCATCCAACACAGGCAACAGCACGAGGCAAGACCACGGCACCCCTGTTTGTAAACAGAGATACAGGGATGGCACATGGACACTAGGCAAACCCCATGCCCAGACTGCGGAGAGTTCCTGGTATTGAGACAAGCGTGCTTGCGCAGTATTAAGGCGCAGATTTACGCTGGCGAGGACTATTCTATTGGTTAGTAAGGACAAGGCGAGAAACTGCTATTGCTCTGGATGCCATCATGAATCAACAGATAACCCTAACTTTCCCAAACCTGACAAAAAACACAATGTTATCCTATCCTAATTTTTGCCTCACCCATGTAGCCATACCGAGTCCAGCTATCCCCAAAGAAGTAAGCCATGATTTCATATTCAGATCCGCAACAAATAGATAGGCACTCTCTTGCATTTCTTAATCGGTAACTAACTTGTTGGTAGTATGAAAATGTAAGTGACGAAAGAAAAGTTTCCTGAAGTTTAGCAGTGATGCAGGTGATGAAAAGAAAGTTTCCTGAAAAGTCGGTATGTAAGAAGGGGCCTGCTGCTCTGCCCTTTGGAAGCTGACAGTTAGGCCAACAACGCTTCCATGAACACACATCATCTGCACTTCCTGCACTGTCTACAGGGCATTTCTTTTCTCTCCTAAAAAAGCCACCTGCGTGTACCATCCGCAAAACACGGATGGCAGAGGGAACCGAGCAAGCACAGGCAGGGCCTTAGTGCAGTGACAGCTGGCGCACACACCTTGACCTCCTCCATCTGCTGCCCGAGCACCATCGCCAGCGACGACTCAAAGTCGGCGCCGGAGTGGACCGCCTGAGACCATGTGGAAGCGAAAGTGTGAGCGCAACCGGTGACGTTAGCAAGCAGGCTAATGCATTGTACCTACAAGGCATTCCATGGCCTCACAAGGCCATCACACTCGAGTCTTGTAGTTGGTGGCACCAGGAACTCGCAGCCATGCCTCCTCAGCCATGCTCCGACCAGACCTGAGCTCACCATTCTGGGGACCACAAACTTTCCACCGGATCACTCGCACTTCATTGCAGCATGCGTGCAACTAAGGACAGCAAGAGGCATACCAACGGAAGTGGGTTGACTTGCCATCATGTTGACCTACACACTAAGCTATGCGCATCGCTTCCAACCCCCAAAACATTTCTGCTATCAATGCAAACATGGCTTACGTCGTATTTATGACTGCAGGAATGCTCGCATGAATCCGGCATTCCGCCACCAGAAGCCGCAATCCCAAAATGAAGTGGTTTTGAAGTACTGGCTGTGGTCACGAGTAAGGCCTGCCGCTCGCCTACCTTATGTTGCTTTAGGTACTGACGGAGGTCACGGATGAGGCCCGCCGCTCTCCGACCTTCAGTGACTTCCGGCACTGGCGGAGGTCACGGGTGAGGCCCACCGTTCTCCGACCTTAGGTTGCTTCAGGTACTGGCTGAGATCACGGGTGAGGCCCGCCGTTCTCTGACCTTTAGCGGCTCTAGGTACTGGCGGAGGTCACGGGTGAGGCCCGCCGTTCTCCTACCTTATGTGTCGTTAGGCACTGGGTGACGTCACGGGTGAGGCCCGCCGTCCTCCTACCTTGTGTGGCTTTAGGTACTGGCTAAGGTCACGGGAGAGGCCCGCCGCTCTCCTACCTTACGTGGCTATAGGTACTGGCAGAGGTCACGGGTGAGGCCCGCCGCTCTCCTACCTTACATTGCTTTAAGTACTGGGGGAGGTCACAGGTTAGCCCCACCGTATTCCTACCTTCAGTGACTTCAGGTACTGGCTGAGGTCACGGATGAGTCCTGGCACCTGCCCTGCGTTGAAGCGTGGCTCGCTCACGATGGGCCGGTCGTAGCTGGCCATGCGCTCCTGCGGCGGGTTAGCACCCAGGCACACAGGAACCGAGATTAAGATGCAAGCACCCAGGCGCAGCGGTGGGGCATCAGCACCCACACACCCAGGCGTCGGGAATGAGGAGGCAAGCACCACAACCAGGTACATCTTTCCCTGGCCATAGAGGATGGCGAGGTAAAGTGAGGATGGCATGTGATGGATCGACCTCAGATGCATGAGACCTGAGGTCTCATCGCCCTCAGACCTGGCATCGCAGGGCATCGCCGAGCAGGGGCGAAGGGCATCACTTAGGCAGGAGGGGGGCAAGGAGGGTGCCAAAAAAGGGGCAACGGGCGTGGGTAGGCGGGCGGGAAGAAGGGCGGGTAGGAGGGCAGGTAGGAGGGTGAGTAGGAGGGTGGGCAGGAAAGTGGTTTAAGGGCGGGTAGGAGAGCAGTTAAAGGGTGGGCAGGAGGGCGGGACGAAGGGCGGGTAGGAGGGCCGGTAGGAGAGCAGTTAAAGGGTGGGTAGGAGGGCGGGTAGAGGGCGGGTAGGAGGGCGGGTAGAGGGCGGGTAGGAGGGCGGGTACAGGGTGGGTAGGAGGGCGGGTAGAGGGCGGGTAGAAGGGCGGGCAGAGGGCGGGTAGGAGGGCGGGTAGAGGGCGGGTAGGAGGGCGGGTAGAGGGTGGGTAGGAGGGCGGGTAGAGGGCGGGTGCGACACTGAGTATGACATGTGGCCGAGCACCAGAGCATGGATTGTAAGTTTTGTGCAACATGGGAGGGCAGTTTTTGATGCACAGGTGGCGGGCATGGGTACTGGCCAGTGGATAGTACTCGAATCGACTGGCCGCTGAGCTACGACGCACTGAATGCATGGCCATCATGATATCCAAACGCTGCTGTTTATGCGGCCAGTTTTTCCAACACTGCTCCGCAGGATGCTGCCATGCAAACTGAGCTCTGCAAGAATATAAGTAAGGTCATAAGTCTTGCATGCTTTGCCTGGGTAAGTCTGGCACATCCCGTTGCCACATGTCGTTGCCAAAAGTCGTTGCCACATGTCGTTGCCACATGTCGTTGCCACACCTCATTGCCACATGTCGTTGCCGTACCTTGGTGATGCCATTGCGGTGCAGATGGTCCCAGTACTGGCGGATGTCCAGCCCGTTCTGGCAGTACAGGATGAGAGCCTGCACAGTCACGAGCAGTGACAAGGGCACGCCGATGGCAGCAAGGGGTATGCGCAGCAGCACGGGGCCATCATCAGCAACACGAGTGCAGATGGCAGCAACAAGTGGGAGCACTTGTGCACCGACAGTGCAGCCATGCCCAAAATCTGAGCGGTGGGGCAGTTATGAGGGAAAGTGCACACTGCTTTCCTAGACCGTCAGGAAGACCAAGAGACAATCAAAAAGCAACAATGCCGGGATGAAAACAGACAAAAGGCCAACTTTGTCCAAAAAAGAAACTTATTGACAGTGAGATACCATCACCTTGTCTAATCCTGCGGGAATGGCCACATAGTATCGCTGCGCATGTGGGCAAGAGCCAAGAGTGGTGGAAACTGGACAGGCAATACCAAGTTGAAGAAACCATGTTAGCAACACGTTTTATTACGACCACTCAAGGGCACCCACCAGCCAGCCTGCAGCGAGAAACCAGTGTGCTCGATCAACTACCTAGATGACTGAGTCCAGGGAGGACGCCCATGCCACATGGCACTGACTACCACATTGGCTTCATGACCCGCACAGGGAGGGACAAGTCTTTCTTATTTATTAGTACAACTATGACATGTTTTTCTTATTCTGTTATTGAACGGCCTCCAGCAAGACATCTTCATCGCCCTCCAGCGAGACATATTAATGGCCCTCCGGCAAGACATCTTCATCGCCCTCACGCGAGAAATATTCATCGCCCTCCAGCGAGACACATTCATTGCCGTCCAGCGAGACATGTTCATCGCCCTCCAGCGAGACATTCGTGGGGCCCGACATCGGACCCGCCAGCCTGACCCCTCACCTCACAGATTACGACGTCATCGGGACTGGTGTTGTTGTGCAGCTTCTGGTGCCACTCCTCCATCATGCCGCCCTTGGCACCGTTGCGCGCCTGGAACAAAAAAATGCATGGTAAAACGAAGAAGTCTTAACACTAAATTGATTGTAACTGGAGTAGAACACTAGATAGATGCCGCCCTTGGCACCGTTGCGCGCCTGGAGTGGGACAACACATGGTCAAACAAAGAAGTCATGACACTAGATGGATCATAACTGGAGTGGGACAATATCTGTCGGAACAGTTGTCATGGTTGCCGGAGTGAGGCAAAGGCAGACAAGGCCAGACAAGCAAAGCCGAGAGCAGGGAAACTTAACAAGAAAGCACAACAGCAAGTATCACTCGGCTGATACCCCACAGGGCAGGGTAGTTAAGGTGACAAGCGGGGAGTTCAAGCATAGTTCAAGCATGGCTCAAGCACACTTCCAGCACACTTCACGAATGATTCAAGCCTAGTTGAGCCACAGTTGAACCCTAGTCCCAGGTTAGTTCACGCGCACTTCACACGAGAGGGGGTTCGAGCAAGCGTGGAGTTTCAAGCGCGGCGAATTCTGTGCTCCACCCCGCCATGTCATTATTCACCACGCCCCTACCTGCATTTCCAAGGATCTACACTCCGCACCCGATACCATGCCATGCGCTACTTATTAATAACTTCGCAGAACAACTGGTGTCTGTCTGGTGCCATGTGACCTCCTGTGCAGGGGTTCAATGCGGACTTTATGCCAGCGCACGTCATGCTCACCTGCACTTCCAGGATCTACACCGCACATCATGCATTGCGTGCTAGAGACCATCCTATCATCTATATCTACAGCCACCCACCTGCACTTCCAGGATCTCATCGCGGATGCGCTGGCCGACGTCACCTTCCCCCCCCCGCCCGATGGCTGCCATCATGTAGCGCGTGATCTCGCGTAGGTTAGGGTGGTTGCGGTAAGTGTATGCCAGCTCGTCGGTCAGGCGGTTCTGCGCCGCACTCAGCTCCCTGGTGAATGAGGGTAGGCGACGCGGTGAATGGGTGGGTGAGATACATGTGTATGTGTATGTGTATGTGTATGTGTATGTGTATGTGTATGTGTATGTGTATGTGTATGTGTATGTGTATGTGTATGTGTATGTGTATGTGTATGTGTATGTGTATGTGTATGTGTATGTGTATGTGTGCGTGGGCAGGGCGGGGAGGAGGGAGGAGGGGGCAGGGGACGGCACAGTAAAAATGAGAATTAAAATGAGATTAGTCACACAGTCGATTGAGAACAGTAAGATTAGCGCAGTCGATAAAGCACATCAATTAAAGCGCTTTCAAGGGTACAGACCGTTGCAGGAGGTAGACATTGAAGGGAATGGCGAAATGGAAGGGACAGTGTATTGGAAGGGACGTTGCATTGATTAGATTGCTTCAGTTAGACATGTTGAATTGGTGCTTCTATTGAGAGGGGTTCATGGAGCATTGAAACCCCTTACTAAAAAAGATACGAGTGTTCTGCACTTACTGCTCCAGACCAGCTGCCAGATGCCACTCGCACACACACCGACACCATGGCCAAAAATAGTATATGACAACTTCAGAAAGTAGCTTACCTAGGCTTGACGTTGTAGCTCTTGTTCCAGACCAGTTGCCGGATGGCACTAGCACAACCATGCACTTTCCCAAACCGTGGTCCAAAAGCCAACTAGTCAAACACCCACCTGGGCTTGACGTTGTAGTTCTTGTTCCAGACAAGCTGCCGGATGGCCATGAAGCGCAGCCACACAAAGAGGGCTGCCATCGCCTGGTCGCCCGCCGACCGCACGCGCTCCAGCAGGCTGGTCGCCATATCAAAGCTGGTGGTGTGGTGGTGGGGAGAAGGGAAGGCATAGTAGGTTAGGAGGTAAGTTAGGCAATCGACTAGGCGACACGTTTGGAGATACGTTGGCTAGCCGGTTAGGCGGTACGTTAGGCAGTCGGTTAGGTAGCACGTTAGGCAATCGATTAGGCGACACGTTAGGCAGTCCGTCAGGCGATACGTTGGGCAGTCGGTTAGGCGAAACGTTAGTCATTTGCTTGGGCGATGCATGAGGCAATTGCTTAGGCGATACATTAGGCAGCCGGTTAAGCGATAATCAGTATTGATAACAATAATAATAATGGCCTCACCGGTGCATGAGCGATCTCTGTGCACCCGGCTCCCCCGACACAATCTCCTCGACCACCCAGCTCTTGACCTTGCCCATCAGGCTTGGGTCCTGGGCGCCCAGGGGGGGTGTTTTGAAGCAAGGAGACACGGGGCCAAGGGGTCAAGAGGCCAAGCGATTAACGTGGAAAAAGAATGTGTTTAAGTGAAGGGCACCGCCGCAAGAAAGCAGGCAAGGGCGTGCAGCAGAGGACAAACAAGAGGATAGACAACAGAAAGAGTACACAGATACAAAGATAGATTAGGACGGGGAGAAAGGATGTGGGTCGGACCAATGAATTATGCAGTGTACATCAAGGATGCGGGTTGGACAAATGACAGGTCACAGGTGTGTCAAAGGTAGGAGAATGAGGAATTTCAAGAAAGAACAATAGAGTATGAATGCGTGGCAGGCAGGTGACCCATGCTGGAAAAGGGAGGCAGAGGGGACAGTGCATGAGGGGAGGACAGGCAGAGGGGACTGGTGCATGGAGGTCTCATTAGACCATTAGGGTGGATGGTGACCAAGAAGAGGCCAAGTGTACATACATAGGGGATCAACCATTTTGTCAGTTGCGACCACTCTATCCCACTGCCGTCAAGCACGCGAGCCGCCGGGATGGTTCGGAACATGGCAGCACACCAGGAAAAGCGCAACGCGCACGCAGCGAGCCAGCGCAAATGACAATCATAAAAACTGTCAAACAGCAGGGTCAAAGCAGCATAATGTACTGTGTACTTGGGAAGAAAAATGCTGTGTCTATAAAAATATACAGAGCCATGCCAGCAAGACCAGCAACTTTTTTTAAAAAACACAGTGAATTAGCATGGTGAGTTGACTCTTCAACGAGGGAGGGGGAGGGGGAGTGAGGAAGCGTCAAGGTACACATGGCAGGCACATACAATCTTCTTGGGCGGCACGAGTGCGACCTCAAAGTCCTTCCCGTTGTCCTGCTGCAGCCACTTGGTGCTGCTGCCGTCACGCAGCACAAACACAAAGCTCGCGCGGTTGCCCGCGCCCGACAGCGACAGCTCCAGGCCCTGCAGGCGGGCGCGCAGGGACCCAGCGGGCAGCCGTGAAGAAGCGGCAGCCATAGGGCCAGGGCATCGAGGACAATTGAGTATTCTTTCGGGGCAAATGTGGACAGTGGCAATTCTTAGTCAAACTTGGTTGTTAGGTTTTTAGTTTTCTTCGTGGAGTGCAGCCCTCAACAACAGCCGGTGGCCTCTTTCGAGTGCAGATAAGTTTGCAAACGCTCACTGTGCATGGCTAAACACTTTGCTTCAATATACACTTTGCCATAAACTTCCCTCCATGCCATGTCATGTCAAGCTTCCTAGCAATCCTTCACCACAGTGTTTCTAATTATATTGCTTCAATGTCGCGCTGTGTCTCCATGCCATTCAGTGTAAGGCGCGCCACACTCATCGCAGGCGGTTCTAAGGCGCAGACCTGAGAGCCCCATCAACACCTCGCTCACCCCTTGCTAACAACAGATGATGGCATACCACTTCCCGGCCACAAATGTGGAGCGTCTCCAGCGCCAAGAGCGTTGACTCATGCCATTGCAGGGAGATTCCCAGCACATCACAACTAATCTGGTTAGCTAGGATAGACTGCGGTACTAACCGGCATATGGTACCCAATGTGCCACCAGAAATGCCGCAAAGATTATGCCTGAGCAGTCCCAGGCTGGAAACTGCAGGACCGACCCCGGGGTCCCCCACTGCAACGCTGCCCCCCGCTCCCTGCTCTGGTGGCATGGGGGCTCAGTGACAGAGTCTCGAGGGATGCACCCGTGTCGGGATACAAGCTAGGGCGCGCCCAAAACCAGCCTAGCACTGTAAGAGCCAGATCATCCAGGACCCTCCAACAGCTGAACGGTTTAAGACCTGCACGCTCCAAGTCTCAGATCAAGTAGGCCCGCCTACCTGCACGTCCGGCCCGCCCTGTCCTGCCCGTCTCAGCGGCGTCTCGCACACGCCCTCATTCCCAAACCCTTCGTAACACCCACACACCTAACGTGGCCTGCCTACCTGCAGGTCCACCTCCCCCTGCCACCCGGGCTCAAGCGGCGTCTCGCACGCGTTCTCGTTGATGATCTTGGTGGTGGCGCTGACCTCTGACGACGACGCCGCCTGGCCGGGGGCCGACAAGAGAAACCCAACACGGAACAGACAGGCGCGAGCGAGACAAGCCAGAGTCCATAGGATGCTTGTGCATTAGAGCCCATTGTATGAGCGTCGATCGGCAGAGTCATTAGCAGAGCCCGCTAGATGCTTTCATGGCTTGTCACGCTGCAAGTCCCAAGCCACGATCTCACTGCCCGGAAGCTACGATCTCACTGCCCGGAAGCGACGCGCGTGTTGGGCACGCATCTATTGGACATGTCATGACTGACGTAAAACCCCAATTCCTCGCGCCGGAGAGGACGGGGAGGAGCGACCCTAGATGCCAGAGGTGGCAATCCATATGCTGTGGCATGCGAGCGGGCAAGGGGCGACTGAACAGCTCACAACAACAAGGATATGCATCCAACGAGGGTATGTGTCCGACAAATATTCATAGATTGACTCACAGGACGACGCAGATTTAGGACCTGGGACAAGATCCATATGCAAGGCACGTGCGTGGCTGCGGCAGGTGCGAGATGTTCTGGTCCGTTTGACTCCACCAAATGCCAATACTGCGTGCACCCGGGATATTCCACATTTTTAATCTAGCAACTCCCTCTTTTAAACCATATAAGAAATCTTATACATCAAGGCAGAGGCTTCCCGGTGGGAAACCAGCTGCCTTGAGGTGCTGCAAATGCATCCTCCATCTACACACACACACACACAAATGAGTATGCAGAGCCTTTCATTTCCCTGGGCTTCCACCCAACTTCTACTTGCGGCCGCGGTCCTTGCGCGTGCCCACGTCACAAGTGCCACCCCTCTTCCCGTTTCTAATAATCTGCATGCTAAACATGGCCCTCGCCCCGCCCACCTTCCAGTTGCTGTTGCGGTCCTTGCGCGTGCCCCAGTGCAGCACGAGCGGCACGCCCCAGTCGCACGCGCACGACACCTTGAGCTGGTTGCGCGTCGGGTCCTTCTCGCACCACACCTGTGGTGGGAGTGTGTGTGTGTGTGTGTGTGTGTGTGACGGTGGTGGGTGGGGATGAACGGATAGATCATAGCACTTGCAATGAAGTAGTACTCCTGGCGGTGGTGATGTGTGTGTGTGTGAGGCCAAGCGTGCGTGCTCGTGTGTTGAGACTCCATGTTATACGGGAAGAGGGGCGAAAGAAGCGGGTGGCCAAGGACAGGCGAAGCCCGAGGAGATGGACGGGGGAAAGAGAATGATATAGCACAATGATCGATTGTTAATGAAAATTAATGACACTTGATGAAACTGGTCAAAAAAGTCCACATTGGTTGAAGGAAAGCCACCCACTTATGTGGAGGCGATGGCGGATTTGAAAGTAATCGACACATCAAACCACCTGGCTTGCCCAATCCTTGTCTGCCTAGGCTGTCATGGACGTCTCTCTCTCTCTCTCTCTCTCTCTCTCTCTCTCTCTCTCTCTCTCTCTCTCTCTCCCTCTCTCCCTCTCTCCCTCTCTCTCTCTCTCTCTCTCTCTCTCTCTCTCTCTCTCTCTCTCTCTCTCTCTCTCTCTCCCTCTCTCCCTCTCTCTCTCTCTCTCTCTCTCTCTCCTCTCTCTCTCTCTCTCTCTCTCTCTCTCTCTCTCTCTCTCCCTCCCTCCCTCCCTCCCTCCCCCCTCCCTCCCTCCCTCCCTCCCTCCCTCCCTCCCTCCCTCCCTCCCTCCCTCTCTCCTCCCTCCTCCCTCCCTCCCTCCCTCCCTCCCTCCCTCCCTCCCTCCCTCCCTCCCTCCCTCCCTCCCTCCCTCCCTCCCTCCCTCCCTCCCTCCCTCCCTCCCTCCCTCCCTCCCTCCCTCCCTCCCTCCCTCCTCCCCCGCTCCCTCGCTCCCTCGCTCCCTCGCTCCCTCGCTCCCTCGCTCCCTCCCTCCCTCCCTCCCTCCTCCCTCCCTCCCTCCCTCCCTCCCTCCCCTCCCTCCCTCCCTCCCTCCCTCCCTCCCTCCCTCCTCCCTCCCTCCCTCCCTCCCTCCTCTCTCGCTCCCTCCCTCGCTCCCTCGCTCCCTCCCTCGCTCCCTCGCTCGCTCCCTCGCTCCCTCGATCCCTCGCTCCCTCGATCCCTCGCTCCCTCGCTCCCTCGCTCCCTCCCCCCTCCTCCTAGCTCCCTCCCTCCCTCCCTCCCTCCCTCCCTCCCTCCCTCCCTCGCTCCCTCCCTCCTCCCTCCCTCCCTCCCTCCCTCCCTCCCTCCCTCCCTCCCTCCCTCCCTCCCTCCCTCCCTCCTCCCTCCCTCCCTCCCTCCCTCCTCCCTCCCTCCCTCCCTCCCTCCCTCCTCCCTCCTCCCTCCTCCCTCCTCCCTCCCTCCCTCCCTCCTCCCTCCCTCCCTCCCTCCCTCCCTCCCTCCCTCCCTCCCTCCCTCCCTCCCTCCCTCCCTCCCTCCCTCCCTCTCCCTCTCCCTCTCTCTCTCTAACTCTCTCTCTCTCTCTCTCTCTCTCTCTCTCTCTCTCTCTCTCTCTCTCTCTCTCTCTCTCTCTCTGTCTGTCTGTCTCTCTCTCTCTGTGTGTGTGTGTGTCTTTATACTTGTCAGGTGGATACTAGGATTGGAAAAGAAGGGCGAGACAAGGCACGAAACAGAACAGACAACCGTGCTGCTGCAAAGGTAATCAAAACGGTGATGTGGTTTGAACTAGTCGTACACCGTCAATGAACACATCCCATCCCATGGTGTAGTCTAATGCAAGTTTCCCGTGTTGTTTCAGTTTTTTTTTTTTTTTTTTCCCCTTTAAACGTAGACCTCAATTGCTCTGCGCAGTCTGTAAGTAAGATAAGGCCCCCGCAGGCGGCACCAATAGCCCTAGCTAATGCTCGGTCCGTGAACAGAGTCAGCATGCCCAGGCTTAGGCCGCTACAATAATTCCGAGTCATACTTGATGTTACGTAACTTAACCTAGTATCTGAGCATAAGCATGCGCTAGCCGTTGGTTATGTTAACCAATTGGGTCGCACGGGTTTAGCATATATGGCCGTGGCCCAGAACTCCCCATGCCTACTCGTGACCATTAGCCTGCCTCAGTGCCTTGTGCAGCAGAACAAGCAAAAAGATTAATGCCTGCTCTTAAAGGTGTTCTCCCAAAGCTTTTCTGCGGGTCCACAATTTTCTTGCATTCGAACAAGATTAGCCTGTATACAAAAACGGTTGCCCATTGCGTCCAGCCTAAAGGTGTTCAGAGTCAGTCGCTTACAGTCAGTTGCTTCCAGGCACCCATGCACATGGGCGCACTTAGAACCTAAACCCAAGGCCCAGACCCCTACCCCCCCCCCCAAAAAAATCTAGCAGTATCCCCGTACACAATAATCACCCAAATCCTTGTCTATTGCTTACCAGCAGCTGCCCCTTCCCATGGTCCAGGCTGAACAAGGCCTCTGCCACCAGGTTCTCCCTTGTCTGCACTTCTGCTTGCAGCCGCGTCAGCTTGGTCTCGGGCGCCCGCTCCGGCACCCCTTTGGTGTCGGGCACCGCGCCGGCCTTGGCAGCCGGCTCGACCTGCTGGTTTTGTTTCAAATTACAATATGTCATGCAAAGCAGGTCTTAGCATGCCAGGCACGGTCAGCAGATGGCCGAAGGCCGAGAACAGGCTGCTTAGGAAAAGAGTGATCGTGAAAAAGTGATAGTCACTTAGACATTGGGTTTAGAAACAGGCTGCACTACAGCACAGCATGAAGGGTACTCAAGCCCCAATGGGTACTCAAGCTGAAGGGTATTCACACCTCAATGGGTACTCAAGCATGAAGGGTGTTCAAGCCTCCATAGGTACTCAACCATGAAGGGTACTCAAGCCTCAATGGGTACTCAAGCCTCAATGGGTACTCAAGCATGAAGGGTGTTCAAGCCTCAACGGGTACTCAAGCTTGAAGGGGGTTCAAGCCTCAACGGGTACTCAAGCATGATGGGTGTTCAAGCCTCCATGGGTACCCAAGCTGCAGGGCATCGACAGCCCATGCAACTGTCATCACAGTCACGCCAAATTCCCAGAGCGGTAACCACTTGTAAGGCGGGCACCAGTACCACTGCCAAGGGGTTGACAAGTCTTCTATGCTGCACATGTTTCAGCCACGCTGTTGCCATGACTGCTACGGAACAAAACACGCGTTTCACCTGCTATGTTTCACAAGGGTAACCTACTGTAGGTGGCTTTTAGTATATTACCTACTTAAAGCAAGCCTCCCCCCTTCTCACTGCGTGTCCTAGTACATCGCCGACCGCACTTGCCCCTGCTGTGCGCTACTATGCCTGCACCTGCCCCCACTGCTTGTAACATGTTGCCCCTATGCCCCCCACATGCCCGCACCTGCCCCCGCTGCTTCTGTGACGGGCCCCGGTAGATTAGATCGTCCAGGTTCCACGGCTTGCGCTGGACGCGCTCCTTCTCCAGCGCCGCGGCCGCAAGAAGCGACGCCGCGGCCGACTCGGCCGCAGCGACCCCTGCATCCTTGTCTCGCGTGCCCGTGTTGTTCTTATTACTGCTTCCTTGGCCCTGGGGCGGGGCGGGCGCGTTCATCTTGGCGCGGAGGTCGTCGACGGACATCCCGCCGCGCAGCATGGCGAGGATGTCGGTCTTGGCCGCGTTGAACTCCGCCTGGGCCGCGGACAATTATGAGATGCGTCAAGCATCCATGTACTGCCATGTCATAAAATCCACGCATTGCCATGTGTTGCTATGCATGCATGTGTAGCCATGCCACGAGTCAAATGTTCACGTCATCATTCGCGTGTAGCCGTGCATTCAAGTGTGGCCGCGCATCCATGTGTCGCGTTGTCATATCAATGAGCCAACCAGCATACGAGTCATATGTATATTTCATGCGAGAGGTGGGAGGAGGAATGCTGATGGAAGCAGAAAACGTTGTGGGAAGATGAATGGCAGAGTGCGTTCAAAAGACAAGCCATCCTACCAGCCATCCTACCAGCCATCCTACCAGCCATCCTACCAGCCATCCTACCAGCCATCCTACCAGCCATCCTACCAGCCATCCTACCAGCCATCCTACCAGCCATCCTACCAGCCGTCCTACCAGCCATCCTACCAGCCACCATATCAGCATCAAAACAACCGAAGAAGTCACAAGCAAAAAAGCATATCCAGCAACCCAGGAAAAAAAAATCCACAATCCTATCAGCATCACAACCAGACCACGCACTAATCCCATCAGAAGCCCTATACTATCAGGGGGGGGGACGTCACGGCAAAACTGCCCACTCCAAGTTTGGTCCGACGGGGCGCTGACAGACGTGAAGCGAGCTCCAAAACCGCCCCGTCGCCAGCATTATTAAAAAGGAGTGCGCTAAAGTTGGCTTTTTGAGGACGGCACAAGGAAAATAGAACCGGAGCGCGCTCGGCAAACAAACCCGGCGCCTGGTTTCCAGGAAAGGTGTGCGCTCACCGTGAGACTAGGTATTGGTCCGGCGCTTTGGCTTACATCCCGGAGTGAGGTACTCGTGGACGTACTAACGCACATATACGTACTACGGTAATTATGCGGTCATAATGTTTAGGACACGTGGCGAAACTAGGAGTGATCTAGGTGGCGTCAGATACAAGTCCTGACTGTGCCGACTACCTTCCTAGCGTATAAATGCCACGTGTCACATGTCCAACGTGCACTCCGTTTCGCCCCGACAGACCCATTGTGGCAAAGGTGTGCGCTCAGCCATTTTTCACTTTGGCTGGTGACGGATGGCGCTGGACGGCAAAAAAGTGTGTGGGCTCAAGTAGGAAACTGGGGGGGTATGTCCCCCCCCCTATACTATCCTGGCATTTCAAGCAACCCACCAGCTGCTGCTCCGCTGAGAGCGTCGGCTTGCCCGACCGCTCCCACCGCAAATAGGCCTCCAGCTGGACCAGGTCCTCAGGGGCCTCCACGGCACCCCTGTCCCTCCCCGCATCATTCTCCTGGCGCACCCTGGCGTCCGCCCTCGATGACGAGCCGCCATACGGCGATGAGGAAGAGGAAGCGGGCGACACGGCCAGGCTGTCAAGCGTGATGCGGAAGTTTCCGCCGTCGGCCTGGTACCACGCATTGGTTGCCTCGTCCTTGATGGTGAACTCGATGCCCTCAAAGTCCCTGGGCACTTCCAGGGTGACGCCGAGCTTGCCCTTGTCACTCTGGGGGTGGGGGGTGGGGGGCAAGGCACAGGAGGGCCAAAATCTCCTTTTTATAGTAGTAAATATTCTTGGAGAATGGGAGGGCACATGCGAGTTTTCTTCACGATTGAGCTCAAGGGCAGGTGGAAGCGTGGTAAAAGCGAGGTCAAAGCGGGAGGGGATTGCTTGCCGGGAAAGGGCCCAACTGCGTTGCGTGCTTACATTCAGGGGGCGGAACGGCGTCTGCATCGCGCGCTCCTTGTGGATGCGGGAGCCCTCAGGCAGCTCTGACACCTTCCGAAGCAGCCAGCCGCTGGACATAGACGGCAGCACGGGGCACGGGAAGGGAGACAAAAGGAGAGAGACAACATAGAGATAAGCGAGAGATAAGTGTAAGAATGGGCGATGAGACAACCAGCGCATGTGGCGCAGCAACCGCGACACTCCGCACAAACAGAGAGAGAGTAGATCGTACAAACCGCAGGCAGGAAGTAACTTTAGTCCAACATCTTGACCATGGGTAAGTAATGGTGTGCAGGGTTGGAATTCTGATGTCACGGTGACCAGAATCCGAGAGGGAAAATAAGAGGAAACAAAGACACCGGGGTAGAAGCTCCCTATCACATGCTTAACAGAAAGTTTGAACAAATTTGCTAGGCGGAAGCTATCGCTTTACGTATAATACCACAATCGGTGACATAGCAGGAAAAAGTGAAGCACCAATTGCCATGTATCTAAAACTAAATGCAAATCGCGAAAACTAAATGCAAATCGCGAAAACTAAATGTAAATCGCGAAAACTAAATGCAAATCGACAAGAGGACAGCCACCGAGTGGGAGACCACCAAAACCAACAAGCGGGCCAAGACAAACTTTCGCAACAATTAAAGAATGTAAATTCAAATTCCAAACCGCATCGCAAATGCAAAATAGAATCGATTCGCTGGAATGGATAGATGCCAGTGCGTTTCATTTCGCAAATTGCAGGCACACATCAAAAGCTAGTTTGAAGGAGGACTGTGCATAGACCTACTCAATAAACTTGTAATCGGCAAGACCAATCGGTACCCCCCTAGATGAAAGAGAACCTGCATCGCACAACTAGTTGTATTGACCGATAATTGTTCGCCCGCGTCGTAGGCTATATAAAATAAAGTCAATGGCAGCAAAGCCGAGGAATATCAATCGAGCGTATACCTGACGGACAACACGCCTCACCATAGATTCAGCCCAGCTCGCACATGAGAGATCTGGCATGGCTTACACAACAACAGGGAAATACTAATCTTACAGCTGCCAAAACAACAATGAACGTCAATAGTGTGTCTTTGAACTTCCAGCACCATTGAACCTGCCGATACTTTTGTTAATATCCCAAACGGGGAAATCAATACTCACCAAAGAGCTGCACTAGGGCAACGAATGTCGTGCTGTGTAAGTTGCCAACACTTATGATAAACATCTGAATACATGTATTTAAATGTCTACGCAAATGCATCCAGCATTTTCTTTTGTCCCCTGCAGAGTAAGGATCAAGGAATGGGATCCCAATCGATCATAGTAATCATAGAAGTCAGAAGGAATAACAGAAGTGATGATATTCTCAATTGAAGATAAGGCTAGATGGGAGACAATTTTCCCAGCATGCCTCTTCTTCATGCGCTGACGTGACGGAAACCCCGCTAGTAGTATTGCTCCTGTCTTGATCGAGTCTCAAACCATGCTATCACATGCTTGGATCGACAGGCAGGTTGATATAGAAAACCTACTGATTTACATGAACCGAAGCATAGATACATCGTACCTTTTCTGCTTAGACGTGAGGCCCCAGTGCAGCAAGAGCGAACTGTGGCAGGCTTGGCCATCGCAAACAATCTCGACATGAAACATGCCGTTGTCCTTGGGCTCCACATGTGCCTGTGCAAACAAGGGGGGATACCATAAGCAGCAGTACCGAGCCAGAATAGAGAACGCTGTCATCAGCTTCATCAGTGTCCAGACCACGAAATAGTGCATATCACACCCGTGGTCTTTCCTTGTGCTTTACGTCATCATGATAGGCGATGCGCAGAAGGAAAGGAATCTAGGAGCTTAGTAGGAGCGTGAAATGAGAAGGAGAAAAACATGTTCGGGAAGCAGCAAGTATTTGCAAAGCCGATCAACCAAGCTTGATGGTAAATATTCGGCGATACTTCTGGATAGCAAACCGCCCTGGAAGGAAACGCATGTGGTATAACATACCTTTAGGATAGAATCGTTCCCAAATTGTAACGTTTGCTCGACGATTCCCTGCAGCTTCGCAAAAACATTCGACCAAAATTTATGCGCCAAAGATGTAAACAAAAAGGCTCGCTTCTTGTAGAGAAAGAGGCGAAGGGCGGGTGGACACCAACGAAAAGGACGGTTGCATGGTCTCGAAGCTGTTACCTGGGTCTTTGCCGAACTGGCGATTACTGCCAGGCCTCTTCTGTAAGGTATATGATTTCTGCTACGTGTATCCCCGTGTTTTCTAGAGATGAGGTAGAACTGCCTCGCCTTCAAGACCGAGCTTACAAACGTGCCTTGATTAAGGCACTCCATGCCCGCAAAGAGTTAATTTCCTAATGCGGCCTTGAAATGATAGCACAATCAAGGATTTCAAAATGGAGAAACTCTGATCTGGCGATTATGTCGAAATTGTGAGAAAATACAGCAACTGCGTTCGAGACGGTATCAGAACTTCAGAAGCCAGCGGGTTCTGTTGCCATCACCGGTAGACTCACCAGCCTAAATGCAAATATGCGTCCGTTTTCTGGCATTTTAGATATTTTTTTTTTACGTCGTTACGTGAGTTACCTATAACGTGGCGGTCAGCCTGCACGGCTGCACTCCTGCACCCCCCCGGGAGTCACGGTGCCGGCTGTGCCGGACCTCACGGCGCGGAAGGGGGCTCGGACCTGCTCGGACGGGCTCGGACTGCTGGGCGCTGGCCGCGCCGCACTTTGACAGACTTCAACTACTTTGTAGCATTTTTCGCACTTCCCACGGGCACCGGCAGGCAGGTTGAAACTTGAAACGTCATTACTTGAATGCTCAATCATGCTGGACAGGGAGTTGGGTGGGGTCCTCACAACTGCGGGCTCCGGCTCGGCTGCAAAGCGAACATTTATTATGAGGACGGGATCTGGGGCGATGGAACGGCGGTATCCATGGGGGTCGCCGTCATTGGAGGAAGGTCCTGGCCGTTAATGCGGACGATGTCTCCATTAATGAAAGAGGCGGGTATGATACGTGGTACCTCTTAACCTAATGATATTCCTATTGGTTAATAAAAATACCCATTTGAAACAGTTGGCGGCGGACCGGTCTACTACAGCCGAAAATGCACTTTTCGGAAAATTATTTAAATTATTTAATTTTTGGCTGAGATGACGTTTGGTTTTAACCCGTAATTCCCGAAATTGGACATCTTTGGGCACTTTAGAGGCTGATCCTGAATGCTCTCATCGAGATCTATCGATTGCGCTACTTATACTTGAGATTGGACCCCCCCTCATGCCCCCCTGTCCAACTTCCCATTCTTTACTTACGGCTTGGTTGGCGTCAATGATTGACGTCAGAGCCATTTTCACCAGTTTTGTAACCGTAATCACACTTTACCGTAATGTACTATTATGTACCCAAGGTTTGATCTGAAATCCTCTCGGCGAGATCTATCGATTGCGCTACTTAAAGTTTTATTCGGGGTCGATCTACGTGACCGGGTCTACCACGAGTAGACCGGTCCGCCGCCAACTGTTTCATTTACCCGGAAAAAGAGGCGGGTATGGATCCTGCACCGTTGCGGGTTGGCCTGCTTGGCTTCCCGTGCCTGGTGGACCTCCGGCCGGTTCAGGGCGGCAGCCCGGGCCTCAAGCTGCTCCAGGGTATACACCCTCCGCATTGGTAGTTTTACTAAATAATTATGAGGCTGGGCGCCGGCCAGCTGCAAACGATAAATAAAACAAAAGAATTTTAATTAACTAATTCCCGAGTGTACTGACCTGTAGTTTTTGAAGCTACCAAACAAATAAAGAAAGTGTAAATAAATAATTTGACTGCCAAGAGCGCTTCTTTTGCGGTAAAAAACAAAGAAATATTAAATCTCTGGCTGAAAAATGTGCTTTTACTAGCCGTAAGAGCAGTGCATTAGGCTGGGTTATACAAAACAAACAAAGAATTATTAAATTTCGCAGCCGGTTTAACGGTTGTTCGGTAACCAAACAAACAAACTAATAATTAATTAATTGGGCGGACACAGTAACACTTTCAACCAATAAAACGCTAATGTCTAATTCCGAAGGGCCTTTTGGCTGAACTGAAATAAAACTACCAATCGGATTCGCTGATACTCATTTCCCCTCTCACCTCTTTGGTCCATAATTGGCTAATAAAATATACCCATTTCCCCGAAAATAAAACTACCAATGCATTTTCGGTATTGCTGGCACACCAGGGACCGAGCTTTCAGTTTCCCAAGCAGAATGGATATGGCTACGCACTACTATGCTATATGCGATCTGGACCATACGCAACGAGACAGTCTTTAAGGTCCGCGAGGAGTATACCCGCGGCGGCGTAGTCCGGCGCTTTATATACCTATGGAATGCGGCTATGCGCCGCTACTGGCTGTTAGCTCAGGAACAACACAGGGTGTGGGACCCAGGGCCCAATAACGACAAGCCCAGCCCGCTCCAGCTTTTTCATGATCTACTGGGCCGTAATCAGGTATTCACCAGTATGCCTCATGGCGACATTACTCAGGTCCAATGGCTTCCCTGGTCTAATAACGCGCCCTATTAGCCTTTCACCTGTCACCGCCACACGTGTGTGTGCCCACCTTCATTAGGATTCGCTGATACTCATTTCCCCTCTCACCTCTTTGGTCCATAATTGGCTAATAAAATATACCCATTTCCCCGAAAAAAAATAAAACTACCAATGCGGGGGGTGTAGTAATCGTCCATGCTGCGGAAGGTGCCATTAATTAGGAACATAGCAGTCATAAGTCATAACTCCGTTGGGAGTATATGTAGCACATAGCCCAGAGAAGGGGCATATGGCCTATCATACATTCTTATACTGTAAGCTACTTCCTGCAAGGGTGGGAATGTAAACGACCCTTGCTCTAGGTGCACCAGGGCACTTGCAGCCCCATGATGTTCAAGCTATGGAAGGTGCCATGGTGTACCCATACCTGTCCTTAATCGAAGTGGATGATAATTTTTTTTTGGTAGTTGCTATTCTTGTTGCGATACTGCGGGTGACCCCTGTATTTGTAAAGAGTGCTCTGAGAGGATCTTCGCGGATCCTTTGGGCCGTGTAATAAACCGCTGGGACCGAGCATTCTAATCTGCTAAGCTGTGCACTGCCGAACGCCGGATCAGCTTGCGACCACTGGTTGCCCGCGCATATCAATTCCCATCTCCGGTGTCACATTTTCGGGATGCGGTTGACAGGCCAGGCCATTACGGCCGGTGACGCCGTGACGCAGTTTGTGCTGACGCTGGCTCGCAGGTGTGCTCATGCGTCTGACTAGGGCCGACCGCCAACAGTTCCGGCAGTGCTGTACACGGTAGCGCCAGCGAATACTTGGTTGAAACTAGCTCGGCGGTGGCATCTGGCTGCGTTGCTCCACGAGGCAGAAGATATTTGACGGACAGGCGGGCGATATTCGTGCTGGCTTTTCCTGACGGAATGTCGGGACGGCGCCCCTAAAGTACTATGCAGCTTGGACATTGCATCTGTAGGGGCTTCAGGAATGCACACCCGGCCCTGGCTGCCCCATCCGAGTTGCCTCGCTTTCCGTTGACACTGGGCTCCTCGGGGCACTTCTTGCGCTAGCGTCCTTTGCATAGTGTCCAACAATAGTGTGTCTCTCACATGAAGCATCTGTGCGTCCATCAGGCCGCGGTCATGCCCTGTCCCGTCCCCTGGCTCTGACCGGTACTGCCTCCTCCCTAGTTGTAGCCCATTGAAGCTTCCAACCGTCATGACAGCCGGTGCGTGCTGTCTGGGTCATGACACAGCCCACACGGGCGCTAGTCCGCATGTGGCGCGCTGCGTCCGTCCTCGCTCTTGTTGGCTGCGGCTGGGTTGGCTGCTGCTGCTGCTCGGGGTGCTACTCAGTGCCCCTCGCACGCACGTGACGGCCAAGAAGGCGGCCAAGAAGGAGGTCAGCAGCACGAAGTATCTCCCCGCCGCACGCAAGGAGGCTGTAACTGTGGCCGACCTTAAAAGAAAGCTATTTTCCTCGCAGGAAGTGAAGCTCCCACCAAAGGCCGCGAGCCGTCTGCCAATCGCCGCCTCCAGGAAGCCGGCAGCCTGCGGCCAATCCCCGAACTCCTTCAAGGTCCTCATGATGCAGCGGCTCGACTGGTTCTCCCCGCAGTGTGAGCCGGAGGGCTCCTGCCCCTGGGGCGACACGGCCCTATCCTGCTGCGGCGTGCAAGGTAACATATCCCGGCCACCGGATGCCAGCATGTGCGAGGACGCGGTGTTTTACCACGTGCCCAACCTGGGCCCCAACTTCCGGCCCACGAAACCGCGCCCGGACGTGGCAGTGGTCGCTTTCTCGTTAGAAGGGGCGACCAACTACCCGCTGCTGAACAACAAGCTGTTTATGGACCTGTTTGATGTTGAGATGACGTATCGGGTGACGTCGCCGATTCTGCCGACCCACATCGGGGTGCCGTACGCAGCGCGAGATATCCCAGTCCTCCTAGATCCCAGCGACGCCACTAAGGCTAAGGGTTTCTTCCGACCGCCAGTAGCCACTGGCGACAAGGTCCGTGCGATCGCGTTCCTCAACAGCAACTGCAAGGCGAGGAACGGGCGGGAAAATTTAGTTCGGCGGCTCATGGGCTCGTTCCCTGTGCACGCCTACGGTTCCTGCCTGCACAACCAGCCCAACAGCGTGCCACTCGGCTCTGCCACTCGGCTTGAGCTGTTCTCGAACTACCGGCTGTGCATCAGCATGGAGAACAGCAACAGCGTGGACTATGTCACCGAGAAGGTGTACGCCGGGCTCACGGGCGGGTGCCTGCCGCTGTACATGGGCGCGCCCAACGTCCAAGACTACCTGCCCTACGATGCCTCGCGGATGATCATCGACAGGAACGCGTTTGCGACCGAGGATCTTTTTTTCCGAGAGATACAGCGGGTGATGGAGAGTGATGCGGCGTATGAGGAGTACATGGCGTGGAAGAAGAACGCGTGGGCGGGGAAGCCGTTCCACCCCGCGTTTGTTAAGACTTTTGTGGGCGCATACGAGGGCGGGAGGACACCGATGTGCAAGCTGTGTCGGTGGCTGGCATCGAGGAAGTATGGCAGTGAACCTAGTTCGCAGGATAGGTCGCCCGTTTCGAAACAGAGCGTTCCTCGCTCAGAGGGGGGCGGTGCTCTGCCTCCACCTTCGCCGGGGCGGGCCCATTCAGGAAGTGTTGCTCATCCTTCACCCCCCCCCTTGCGTGGGGCCTTTCCTTCACCCGCGCCACCATTGAATGAGAGTGGCGCCGTTCCTTCACCCTCGCGACCATTGAATGAGAGTGGCGCTTTTCCTTCATCCGCGCCACCATTGATTGAGAGTGATGGCGTTCCTGCACCCCCCCGCTGAATGGGAGCAATTCGAACCCGTCAGCCTCGCATTGAATGGGAATGGCATGATATCTCCAGCCTCTGCACCTGGGTTGGTGAATGGCCGGAGCCATGAGCGTTTCCCCGCCTCGTCAACGGCGCGCAGACGACCTTTTTTGGCAGGGCTTTTCACGCAGGTAGACCTCAGGGCATATTCCTGGCATGCTGGTTTCTGTTTAGTTTAGTAGTTTTGTTATGAACGTGTTGGGAATCGGGGCATGGTGGCCAATCGGCCAGGGGCAGAGGGGAGGTGGCAATCAATAAGATCCCGGCCTGGGCTGGGCACTAGCTATAGACAGGTGGCATGGTCGGTGGGCAGGCATAGGGGGCACGCGGTGGCGAAGACCGGTAGTTTGAACGGCCTTGCCCGAACGCTCATGGGTCGCATGTACAGGTGGAGCGTTTGGGGGCAGCAGCTTCGATCCTGTTGCGTATACCAATGGTGACGGCAAAATGCCTTCAATGATGGGTGACCTAGGTAAGCACACTACTTCTAAGTGTCAACACGTGATTGGCAGCGATGCGGGCTTCTGCTGCTGTTGTTGAGCACTGTTACACTAGACTCTTGTACATCTGCACTTTGCTACAGCCTCATCGAGTGCATTCGGTGAAAAGTGTATCTACTACAATTTGCTTTAATCTTAGTTCTTTTTCTTTATCTTTTATACTTTGTAAACCTCTTACTTTGATTATCACGTGCTACTTATTTATTTAGTAGACTGTATCATTCTTATTTTCTTTATTTTTTCACTGCTTACATTTTACATCCTTCCACCTGTGCAGTCACGTGTCTATTCATTAATGAATTAATCCCTCCACCTGCAGCCTTTTTGCACTTGAGTGTGCTGGTTACGAGGCATTTGACCCTGTTGGGAGGGAGATCCCGGGAACCATGGGCGCTTAGTAACCATGGGCAAGCCCCCTCCCCCCAAGAGGAAGGGGCGCTTTGCTGAGTAGAGTAGCTAGGGTTTTCTAGATTAGATTAGATTAGCCCGTGTTTTTTTAATTAGAACGCGATATATCGCGTTGTAAGCTTTTTTTAGAACGCGTATAGCACCTAAGGAAAATTTTTTTTCATGGTCATGTATATACTTTCCTGAAAGCCCATAAATCAAAGGATTTTTTGAGCTACTCAGACCTACAAAATGCTTATTCATTAGAGAGATACACTGGTTTGAATACAGGGGGGTCTGACCATGACCGCGATTTCTTGACCCTAGGTCACAAGTCATGTGCTTATTCACAAATGGTTCATGAAAAAAATCTGGCTTCTTGCACGAGCTATGGGCAACATATGCAGGCTCTGTGAAACAAAACTCAGGCCCATTGGGCCACTGGAGCTATTTTTCATTAGCATCACAATTACAACGCAGTACAACGCAGTGGGAAACATGAGAGCCCTTGACAACATTACGCAACGACCCGAGCCCCATAAACGGGGCCATAGTGAGCTTGGAGGGTCAAAACGTTGAACATAGGCGTTGTATAAGTTATACAGCATCAAACATGCATCAAACATCATGACTGGATGACCTAATATGACTGAATCAGGCAGCCATAGCCAAAGCATCATCCACTCTCACAACGTGTTGAGCACATGCCTCGTGGGAATGGAGGTGCTGGGTTTTCATTCCATAACGCGTGCAATACTGAAAGAAAGAGGCACGTGTAATGCAAGGCTTGGATAGGTTGAGTGATCCATGAGCTTACATGCAGGCAAAGATGACGCTGGAATGCATGCTAGCAAATGGTGGCAAGATGCTAACAACACATGATTATACACCATGATTATGGGCACGCCATCCAGGTGTACACGAGCCACGAGCCACGAGCCACGAGGTAGCCATGGCTGTCGGAGCTCATAACTTTCACGTTTGAGCGCCGAATTCAGCTGTGAATATCACAATCGCTTCGTCTTTCTAAGACGCACATGCTGATATAATTTTCCGACGCTATTACGCAATATACGATGAGCAAACGCCTCTCGATGCAACGCAGCCTGGCGGCTGCGCTTAGCAATGAAAATACGTCTGCAGCCCCGGCTGCAGCTTCGCCAACCGGCCCAGAAGGCAGCGGCGCCACTAGCCAAGCTCTAGTGCTCGCCCAGCCCGCCGGGCTTGCCTCGCCATCTGCCTCGCCTGAACCCAAGCGCAGTCGCTCTTCTGAGCCGCCCTGGGAAGAGACCTCCTTTGACGTCAACAGCTCCGGCTTCTGGCAACGCCGCCCCACTTGGTTCATGGAAGACTTGTTTTACGGCAATCACGCCTCGCTTCTAGCCCTGTGCGTGTACCTCACGTCCCACAACCGTGGCCGCTGGCCAGGTGACGGCCGGCTTGTCGACCCCGCCGAGGCTCTCCCAATCATTCACCGCATGCCTCGCCCCAAGCTTCAACGCTTCGCCCTCTGCTCCCTTGTTGGACGCTCCGAATCCGAGATCTGGAACCCCAAACCGCCCCCCTTCCCCTCCGAAGCCTCCATCCGCACCCTCCTCAAGGAAGCTTTCGAGCAGCACGTGACCCCTCTTGCCGCAGATGTGGCGGCACTTGGCGGCACGCTGGCTGCTGACGGCTCCCCACCATCCCCACCGCCACCGCCACCCTCCTCGCCTCCACCTCCCCCCCCCCCTCCGTCTCCACCGACTCCATCACCGCCCAGCTCCGCGACATCGACCAGCGCCTCAAGGATAATGCAATCGCTATCGAGGTCTTGCAGAACACAGCAGGCCTCACCGCCCAGGCAGTGAAGGACATTGCCGCCAAGCCAGCCCCGGCTGGCCTGGCCGGCGATGCTCCTCCCATCACGACCTGGGCGGACATGCTTAAGCAACATACCACCTCCACCACCTCCGCCGTCGCAGCCCAGCTCCAGCGGCAGACGCTTGACCTCCGCGAGGAGGCCGAGCTCGCCAAGCGCAGCCTCAACGTCATTGTCAAGAATCTCAAGATGGAGGAAGGTGAGAATTCCGAGAAGCTTGCGCGTGCTTTTGAGAGAGAAATCCTTGATCGCATGGGCCTTACTGGTGAGATCGAGCTGGCCGCCCACCGCCTTCCCCGCGCGCGGGGTAAGGCCGGGCCGCCCCCGCTCCTTCTCACCTTTAAGACCCCGGCGGACAAGATTTCTTTTCTCAGACGCCGCAAGCGGCTCGAGAAGACTCTCTTCACCCTTGACGACGACTTGACCCTGGCACAGCAACAACGGCGACGGGAGCTATGGTCGACCTACCTCCAGCTCCGGCAGACCAAGGCGGGCCAGCCGGTGTACTGGAAGGGGGCGGCCATCTACGTCGGCCACAAGCCCTGGCAAGCGACCCCCTCGACCACCGCGGCCCCAGCAACTCCAGCCCCAGCCTAGGGGAATACAGCAGTAGTGTAGAATAGTTAGACCGTGGCCTTGTACATGCCCGCCTCCTACAGGCACTATACCAGCTGAGGCCTAGCCTTTTTAGTCATGTACATGTGTGCCTATGATGTGCCACACTCCAGACGATGCCTAGCCTTATTTAGTAATGCTGTGCCCATGCAGGGAGTCACTCTCTGCTGAGAAGCCATGCCATAGCCCTTGTATAGCCATGATGATCTTCCCCCTCACAGGCATGCTCCCCCCTTACCCGGGCATAGCGTGATAGACCATGAGGGTGCGGGTGCCCTGGTGCACCTAGAGCAAGTGTTGTTTACATTCCCACCCTTGCAGGAAGTAGCTTAGAATGTATTATAGGCTCATATGCCCCTTCTCAGGGCTATGTGCTACATATACTCCCAACGGAGTTATGTTCCTAATTAATTAATTAATTAATTATGGGCACCCAGCTGATCTTCTTGCACAATCAACGCAGTATAAACCATCAACATCCAATCCTCACGATATATGCACGGCTTGACGACGTATACAGCACCTAAATACTGCACAACTGCAACCTGCTATGGCTGACATGCAAGCAACGTCGAGTAGGATGGCGGTCTTAGAGAGGCTGGGCAGAGGTCGGTAGAAATAAGTGGAAAACTGGCAGAAACTAGGTAGAAACACGATATATACTTACGCCTGCAAGCACTATTGAGCCGGTGGCAGAGGCCATTTCCAAGCAAATACAGCATACCGTAGCAATAGCCACGGTCACGCCTTACGCTATTTGCAGGCACCATCATGCCCGGAGCTACCCAATAAAAGTCTGCACAAATCTCGGTTTAGCCGAGAGTCCGGGCGTTCGGAATGAATAAACATGTGTTAAGAAGTCGAAAACCATGGAAATACCAAGCATGGTGCCGCAGCAGACCCGAGTCTTGACGTAATAATATGTATGCCGGTTTCCAGGGTTTCCGCATGAAAGTTGGGTGAGAAACTGGAAAAAACTACGTTTCCTTTGCCCCAGTACCTCAACAAACTCGTAGAAACCTAATTATCAACCTTTGAACGCATCATCATGGTCGTGCTACCCAACAGCCACTGAAATTCGCGCGAAAACTGGCGAGATCTACCTGCCGCCATCGCCGTCGTCTTCACCTTCGTCCCGCGAAAATGCCTGATTTCAGTGGTACATATTTGTTTGCAGCTGTCACAAAAAAAATACCAAAAATACCAGGATTTTTTCTTGAATTCTATGAGATGTTTCTGACCTATCTTGAAAGTTTCAGACCAAAAATCGCATGTTTAATAGGTTTGCCACGTGTCAGATTACAACGCGATACATCGCGTTCTAACCCTACAACGCGATGTATCGCGTTGTAAAAAAACACGGGTTAGAGTTAGATTAGCTGGGTTTCGCGGCTTCGCCCACCTCCATCCATCCAGCAAGGAATATGTGCTACATGATCTCTTCCGGGCCCATGTTAACACGCCAGCAATGACCACGAGGTAGCCATGCATGGCTGACGGCGGAGCTCATAACTGTCACGTTTGGGCACCGAATTCGGCTGTGAATATCACAATCGCTTCGTCTCTCTAGATAAGACGCACATGCTGATCAATATAATTTTTCGAAGCTATCACGCAATTGATGTATGGCGAGCAAACGCTCCTCCGCGCAACGCAGCCTGGCGGCTGCACTCGGCGCCCTGAAAATACGTCTGCAGCTCCGGCTGCAGCTTCGCCCACCGGCCCAAAAGGCAGCGGCGCCACTTGTCGCGTGCCGGTCCATTACGTTCTTATTTACGCGCGGGTAAACTATTGTGGCGTGACTTTTACGTCCGTGGAACCTTTGCGGTTTACTTTACCGCTTGGTCTTGGCGCCGCGCCGCGGAATCACGCGTCCGCTGAATCGTCGGCGGATCTTCTGAATTTGTCCAAGTGCGAGTGCGTTCGCATTTGCGGCAGTGGGCTAAGGGGGGATTTGGGCTACCGGTCGTCACCAGGGCAGTCCAGGCGCTGGCGCGCGCCACTAAGGCAGGCCAGGCATGTTGGGCTGGCTGCCGGGCCAGTGATCACGTGCTCTGTCAGGACTACAACGAGGGGCATCAGACTTTAATTGTGGAGAACGACCAGGGCTACACGTGAAACGTCGCGAACGGTCAGCACGCTTTGAGCAGCGGTGCCTGAGATGGCCGGCAATTTATAGCCTGGTTAATTTCTGATTGCGGCAGCGCTTTTTAGTGTTGCAAAATATCTACAAGTTGTTTAGCTTGTGCTTGGAAAGATTTGTTCATGAGATTTGGTTTGTGCCAGGCAAGCACCTGATCTAATGTTAAAAAGCGCATGCTAGATTTGCGGAACCTTGTTCAGCGTATTTTGGTCGTCACTGGCTGATGTCATGTTGGAAAGGTTAGCTTGCGCAGGTTAAAAGGATTAACAGTCGGCCATTGTGGTCGTTGTTTGTTCAGTTTTCACTTCACAACGACGCAGTTGTCTTCATGTGATTTTAAACTAGTAGAACAACCCGGCCGCAATGAGATTTTTCTAATGAGATTAGCATAGTACTCCGTGGCATGCCTTTGCGCATGACACGCAAGTACTTACTTACTTACTTAACCCGGCCGCAACCTCCGTGATGGTTGCGAGATTGTTTTCATGGGTCGAGGCGAGATAGGCATACAAGCTCTTTCATCACGACTCTTGTTGAACCCTTGCAGCGTTTATTGGTCAAAGACTATGACCGAGACATTATGCTCCGTCAAGTCCGATGTTTTTTGAAACGTCACCCACATCTGTTCGGTGCTGCCCCTTGGCACAAGCTCTACAAACAGGTCGTGGACCGGCTGGATCGCATACTGTAGTATCTCCGCACATCTGAACCCTGTGATGCCAGATCTCCTTTGCGGCCGTTCCGAGCTTGGCACTGGATTCGTTGTCCACATCGTCGCGTCGCTGCAGCAACACGATGTTTTCTGGCATCCGCGGGCTTTTGGTTCCTAGGGTTGTACCGAATAGCGTTTTGGCTTGCCGAATCGGATACTCGGACCAGGGGGGTGCCCCGAACCCGATGCCGAATATATTTGGAGCCTCCCGATACCGATACCGAATATGTTCGGAGCTGAAGGGCCCTTCCCGAATCGAACACCGAATAGTTCTCCGAACTATTCGGACGCGGATCGAATAACGACGACAGTAGCTACTATAACGTATTAGGTAGACAACTTGTATCATTTATATTAATGAGACTTATATTAATTATTTTGTATCAATTATATATTGAGATACACTTAGTGTTTAATACTTAGACGAGCACAGTTGCCTTCCCTGCATAGTGCATTCAGCTTTTGGGCGTTGGCCTAACTCTTGAGTCGGCGGAGGCATGACCGCGCCAGCTGGTGAGTGGAGGCTGGAGGCTGCGCCGCCCGCTGGTAGGGGTACTACTATTCGATATTCGGAACTACGAATATATTCGTCGAATAGTAGGGTGTTCCGATTTCGATACCGAACATATTCGGAAGTAGAGCTTGCCTCCCGATACCGATACCGAATATGTTCAGACGGACAGACCGTTCGCCGTATACTGAACATATTCGGTGTTCGGTTCGGTATTCGGGGGATATTCGGTATTCGGAACACTATTCGGTACAACCCTATTGGTTCCCGCCGCACATTTGAAGGTGCTGTCCTCCAGCTTTTTGCCTTTGCACCGTGTGCAGTTCTTGGACGTTTGGAATCATGGCATGGCTAACGTGATGACTGACTAGCTACCTTTTCAGTGGTTTTCCATTTGCGGGTATGTCCTCGTAAATGACCATGGGAGAGCGATCGCAGCAATGGTGCTCACCACTAGACACTCCCGGCCAGTTAGGCTCGAAACACACGCCCTGATCAAGCATGCTGTTTCCGGCCCCACCGTCTAGGTCATCTAGTCGCTCTACACGTAATTAATCCAGCCATAATTTCAATGCACAAGGATACACATTTCCATCACCATTCATCTTCATCATCCTGAACGACTCGAACACGCGGACAAGATAACGGCAGGCTCGAGCTACCATTAATTAATTAATTAATTAAAATCATAGCTCCGTGGGGAGCATATGTAACACATAGCCCTGAGAAAGGGGCATCTATGGGTTTGTATAATACAATCATGCAGGGCGACAACCTGCAGGTGTAGGATGTACAACTATCACCTGCTCTGGGTGCACTGGGTGCACCTGCACCTCCATGATGGTTCATGCCTCCTAAACAAGCACAGGCACCCAGGGGGGGCTTGAGGAGAGGGCCTAGAAGGCCTGCATGACATATGGGGTGGAAGGTATGTGGCTAGGCTATAGCTAGGGTACACATGGCCTCTCAGCAGGGAGTAACTCCCTGCATGGGCAAAGCATGACTCGACGCGTGTGCAATCCCGCGGGAGGCACGCTAGATAGCTCCCCCTAGGGCAGCGTGCGGCTGCCTCGATAGATGTTGTAGTTAGAATGTTGTTAGATAGATGTAGTATGTAGCCAATGTAGATAGATTAGACCGGTAGGAATGTGTGCACCCATCCATCCATCCATCGGGGTTAATGCTCCGTGACTCCCCAACGGGAGCACGAGTCTAATTAATTAATTAATTAATGACTCGACATTGCTACGGCTATTGCAAGGGCGGGTGTGGGCCCATCACGTAGGCATACATGGCCACGTCACTAAGCTTTAATTCTAGTCTACACTACTGCTATATATTCCCTAGGCTGGGGTGGCTGGGGTGGCTGGCCGGGGTGGCTGGCGAGCTACCATGGTCCGGATTCTCCCGATTTCTGGCCTGCGCTGGTTGTCTCCTTGATACAAGCTAAGCCTTTTTGGATTTGTCTCGAGGACAGTCGTCGCAGGGACTACCAGTATGGTAGATTCGCCTGGGCGCTGTCGGTAGCTTAGGGTGAGAGCGGTTGGCTGGGTGTTGGCATACATCCGGACAAGTCCAACTTCCGTAAGGAAAGCGGGTAGCGGATGTTCATGGTATTGGACATGCCGGACTTGCTTGCTCGAAGCTAGGCAGGCCAGGGGCTGGAATTAGCCAGTCTTTCTTGTTGATGAACATTGGTTTTGGCTAAAATGTATTCTCAATTTTCTTTGTGAATAACAAAATCTTGAATACCAAAATCTTTTTAAGCGTTATGTCATTAAGGTCGGTAGGAACTGCCCTTGCAACGGGTGGCTGCCAGTGGGGCAGAGCCCACACATCTTCTTCCGTAACTGAACGAACAACCTTGTTTGGAGTCAGGCCTACCGGCCTAGTGGTGGAGTCGGATGATTCTTCCGAAGAATCTGAATCTGAATCAGAATCTAAATCTGAACGCGAGCCCCAGCCTGAGTCCCAGCCTGAGTCCGAGCCTGAGTCCGAGCCTGAGTCCCAGCCTGAGTCCGAGCCTAAGCCCGATTCTGAGTCCGAGCCTGAGTTTGAACCCGAGCCCAAGCGCAAAAGGGTTCGTTTTGTGGATGACGAGGCTGGGGTGGCTGGTGACGATGATGACGACGAGGATGATGTTGACAACGTCACTGAGAAGGAAAAAAAAAATAAATTAAATTAAATTATAACATGCCTCCGGTGGGAGATCATGTAGCACATATTCCATGATGGATGGGGTGGAGGAAGCCGCGTAAGGTGGAGAAGGCAAAGTGGACGTGTAATTGTTGCGAGCCCCCTTTTGTCGCCAAGAACAAGCAAGGTCTCTCTTGTCACGTCACCGCCAAAATAAAGCGTGCAGAGTACGTGCGTTTGTGGCGTCAGTTCTGGTGGTTGCAAGTTCATTTTTTTGTAGAAATGGTAGTTCAGTTTTTACTACGCACCAAGCAAATTTTATTCACACACACACACACACACACACACACACACACACTGAAATTTCCTTCTGCCTGCAATTTTTGTTGTTATGTGCTGCAGGGAGGCACGACGCAAGTTGAGCGCCCGCGAGGGCAACGACGCAGCCGGTGACGCAGACATGGGAGATGAGGAGACAGAAGCCTTTGTTCCGCTGAAGCAAAAGCGCAAGCGACGTGGGTCCGCACCCCTCAAGAATATGACTTTGCACGTTTCAATTTCAACTGGAAGCCGAGATCTCACGCTTGAAGAAGAAGGCACTTTGACAGCATTTCATGAAGCCAATGGGGGAAAGGGAATGACAATCGTAGAAGAAGGGCCAATAGAACAACACAGACATGCGCACATGTTAATTGACGTACAAGTTACATCCCAGCATGCGTTCAAGCAGAAATCGAAAAAAGAACTGGGCTGGGGAGAGCCGGTAGATGAGTTAGGGAAACATGACAAGACTCGGCCAAGCATTGTTACCCGGCAGGTGAAGCCGAGCCACAAGCTCAACTATTCTGGGATGATAGGATACCTGCTCAAATCGGAGGAGGAGAACGGGTTTACCATGCTGTATATTTTTGGGATCGACGAGGAAGAGAAGATCGAGGGTAGAATAGAATGTTTATTGCATGGATCACCCAACCTCAAGGGCAGGCTGGTCCTTAATTCGTATAACCTGCTAGACAGAGCCGCGGTGTATTGGTTCAAGCACCACAACGGCATTGGCCTGCACCCTAGCTTGATCAAAACCCTTGCGCACATGTTCAAAAAAGGGCGCTACTCAGTAGATAGCAAATTCCTTATCGGCAGGGGGCTGGATTATCCACGCGCACAATCAGTTTTTGAAATCATGGTCGAGCCAAGGCTGGGCGAGCATTCTTTATCAGATATTGCACGTGGTCTGGAAAGGGCATTGTTCAATCCGCGCGAACGCTACTTTGAAAGTGGCGAGCTGCAGCCTATTTTCCCTGACGCTCGGGCAGCCCACAGGCAAGCAAGGGCAGCGCGGGCAATGCCCGAGGGGTCCACGCACTTTGACCTAGATGCCATACTTGAGGAAGTACGTCGCCCTCAGCCCGAGGAGGCTGAGCTCACAGATGACCAACTCATAGAGAAGGTCTTGCGCGAGCATGCAAAGGAAAAAAAAGCACAAGTGGCGCCCAACATTCTTTTGTCGAGCGATTCCGAGTCGGAACTGTCATTCTACGAGTGAACTGCATTTTTTGTGCATGCATGTGGTCTTACGCATTGTAATATTTTTTAATAAAAGACTTGGGCATTTTTTGAGTTTTCTGAGTTTTTGAGTTTTTGAGTTTGGACTCGAGCCAACACAGTAAAAAAATGGCCCACACCTGGCCCACAGTACAATTCCGCATAGTCTGCGCCTGGTCGGCGGTCCGGGACTTTCTCGAGTTTCGACCGGTCATGTGACAGCAGCATGTGGTTGACCTCTGTGGCTGACATTGTGGCATCTCCTTGTCAGTCCTGTATTATTTTTTTTTCGGGGAAATGGGTATATTTTTTATTAGCCAATTATGGACCAAAGAGGTGAGAGGGGAAATAAGTATCAGCGAATCCTAAGTCCTTCTTGTTACTTGATAGATCCATTTAGAGATTCGCCTGCGGTTTCGGCTGACAGCGGATGTTTGTTGTGTTGTTGTTGTTGTTGTTGTTGGATCCCACGCCGGCCATGCCCAGTGTTGTCTGAGTCTCTGAGATTGTATAGGCGGCTGAGGGGATGTGTCTGTTACAGTCAGTGGAACGGCCCTATAGTTAGCAACAGCTGGGTGCTTTCAAATGTCAGGACGTTGTACGGCTCAGTGCTTGTTGTTTTTATTATTAGTCGCACGTTCAATTCAGTTCGGTTTCTTACCAGTTACCAGGCCGGTTTTCCGACAGAGTTTTTGTCGCACGTGGACTGAGGTCTGTGGGAGGTACCTGCGGCATCAGTTCCGTTCGCAAGAATGCCAATGAAGTGAATGAACAAAACAAAAATGGATCAAAAATGGTCAGTTTCCAATGGGAACTCCATTACCGGTATTAATTTATCACCAAGCACACCGAAAAAAGCCACCACGGACTCGCAAAACCATGCAAGCGCGCTAGACAGCAGCCTTTGTGCGCGGCAGGCCGACAATTAAACCGACCTTCCCCATTAATGGTCTCATTCCTTCTTGCTTGCCTAAGACACGAGATTTACATAAGGGGCTACGACAAGTAACACTTCAGATCCCTTGCTTGAGCGCTCATGTTTGAGTTTATGCTTTCGCGCTGCCTGCTCTAGGCAGCATGACCTTGCAATCAGCTTAAACACCGCTGTATACTAGCAAAGCCTGAGCTGCAGACATGAGCTGTCATGTAAACCTGGCATGCTCTTTCGATGGACAATAAACGACTGGCTAGCGTATTGCAGGTTTCTGAAAGCTTGGAAGTTTAACTTAGACTGCGATGCGGCATTTTCTTTTTACGTAAAGACGGCTAAGCCGCGCAAGTTTTGGAATGTGGGAGTCAGCTTTACATGTAGAGGGTAGAATACGTAGTTTTTTATAAATAAACAACGCACATGGACGGGCAAGACAACCCGTTGTCATTTGTGGAAAGAGGGCCGACAGCGTACATTCCCCGGGCAGGGGGGGCAATCCAGACGGTGAAAGATGCGGAAGGACGCAGCATCGGCCATGTATTTACTGCAGAGCCAGCCATGCGCAACGGCCCGCTGCACAAACTTGCTCCAAGTACGTACCCTATATTGTTATATGAAATGTACCTTTTAGTTCCCGCCGTCCGCAAGGCTGAAATATTTAAATGCGTGCTTTAACCTCATGCGTGTTTTTTTGTGTGTCTTTTGTTGAATTTGTTTCACGTTACATAAAAACTGTGTGGCAGTCAAGGCCGCCGGCACTTGTGTGTGTTGTTCGGTACCTGTTGAGACACCCCGCGCTCCTGTCAACGGCTTTATCGCTCCCGACGCATACTGGCCCTCTTTTTGGCAACCAGTCTTCCAGTGTTGGCGTAGACCATTACGGTGCCTCTTTTGGGGGAGGAGGCGGGGGAGGAAAGGCATGACAAGTGGGGCAGACGTGCAATCATTCCGGAACGCATGCCCGCTGGTGGCGCATCCGAAAATGTGCTATGCAACAAAAATGTGTTGATTGCTTGGATGCTTCAGAATCGCTTACCCAGGAAAGTGAATGCTTCTTGCTGCCTCTGCGATGTTCTGTACTAAAGGCGGCGAGGTGGGGGTGGGGTGGGGCAAGGGGCCCTTAGTAGTACCGTGCACTATTAGTACTGGTGATAGTAGTGGTAGTGTTGCACGCCGTGAATGGTGATTTATGGATGGATTAGGTAAGCGTACGGATTGCAAATCTGCGAGAATTCACAAGACCTTCTGTGTAGGACACCTGCATCGATAATATGGACGGGTTAGTGATGGGAGTGGCTTGCCAAAAGGAGGATGGCATTGCAGGTTACGCATGGCCTGTTCGTGCAAAAGAAAAGAAAAAATAGACCCCAGTCGAGGCCTCCATGCCGTGATCCCGCTCTATAAAGTTGTGGCTCCGCTGTGTACAGCCTCGCAAGGCAAGGCTGGATTAATGTAGTCAACCAAATATTATGTGCCACTGCAGTGGCTTGGATCTTTAATAATATGGCCAGGAGATCAAGAAATCTAGGACTATCCAGATGTCAAGCCTGTGCTGGTTGTCTCATTAATCCATGAGCTGGTTGCCTCATTAACATACGTTTCATTGTAAACTGTCCGATCAATATGCCTTGTTGCATGACCTCACTATGTCAGCCCTGTGCTGGTGTTCTCGTCTAAGCACCTCCCTCGTTCGTCTCGGGGATACATACCATCTCACGGCTTCACCGTATCGATGCATGCATATGTGGCGCCTCCATCCATGGCGCTGAACCGGAAACATGCGTGTAATATATTCCATGCTATTCCTATAGAAGTAGAAGTAGTAGTAGTAGTAGTAGAAGTAGTAGTTGTAGTAGTAGTAGTAGTAGTAGTAGTAGTAGTAGTAGTAGTAGTAGTAGTAGTAGTAGTAGTAGTAGTAGTAGTAGTAGTAGTAGTAGTAGTATAGTAGTAGTAGTAGTAGTAGTAGTAGTAGTAGTAGTAGTAGTAGTAGTAGTAGTAGTAGTATAGTAGTAGTAGTAGCAGTAGTAGTAGTAGTAGTAGCAGTTTCACACTATCTCTATCAAACCTGCGTCTCATGAATACCTCGCACGGACACACCTTGCCGCTGCATGCGTGCCTGGCACCCCCTCCACGGCACCACCCCCGCAGTGCCGGCGGCCAACCTCAAAGTGGGCGAGTCTCTGCGTGCCAAGCGCGCCAGCCTATCCAACGGCAACAAGGGCCCGCCCCCTGGCCTGGCAAACCTCTCCCTGCCCACCTCACCGGTCTCCTCGTCCCCAGCGGGGTCGCCGGCCGCGAGGCTCACACCTATGGCCCACGCTCCATCACCCATGAGCTTGCCGACGTCACCCATCTCGCCGCTCATCAAGTCGGGCATGCGGCCGATATCCCCCAGCCCAAATGGACGGCTGAGTCCGCTCACACCCGGTACGAGCCTGTGTGGGAACTTGTGTTTACCCGCCCATGTGGAATCTTGCACATGCTCCTATGTGGAATCTTGTTTTGACACTTCTGTGGGAGCTTGTTTCGAATCGTGTTTGATTACTTGGCGTCTATCCAATTATCTCAAATGGCATGTGGAGGGCAGTTGCCTGGCCACTAGAACTACTCGCATAACCAACTCATGCCCAGTATGACGGCATCTGCAGTATGTTGTGTGGTTTGAGAGATGAATTGTTGTGAAAGTAAGAAGGTTCTGCTTGGTCTGGAGCCCGTAATTTTGGAGTTGCAAGTTTGTGAGTGAATGTTTGGTGGAGGAGAAACCCATTGGCATGAATTATTTGGGTCATGCGCAAGGCATTTGGATGAATGCAAGGCATTTTAATTTGTATTGGCACCCACGTGACGCAGTCACGTGCTAATTAATTGATGAATCGCACATCCTTGTGATTTTTGTACGTTAACTCGGGCTGCATGTCTAAATCCTCTGTACTGTAAGCTGGCATCTCCCCGATCCATTTCCGGTGCCTGGATCATCCATTGAGTCTTTGGTAGTTTTCCTTAATGCATCCTTGTATTCCTCTTGAGTCATGTACTTAACTGTGTGTAGTTCCTTAATGCATCCTTGTATTCCTCGTGAGTCATGTACTTACCTATGTGTAGTTCGTTAATGCATCCTTGAATTCCTCTTGAGTCATGTACTGAACTATGTGTAGTTCCTTACTGCATCCTTGTATTCCTCTTGAGTCAGGTACTTAACTATGTGTAGCACTGTCTTCATGTGCTTGATTTTGATTCGTGTGGCAACCCTCTTTGAATCCCTCAGAACATCCCTGATTTAATCCCTGAGAAACCCCTCGCTATATCTGTCTCACCTCATTCTGTAGGTCATGTCCAGTGGCTTCACTCCCATGCCATGCCGCATCCATTTCTCATGTCTCAAACCCCTCGTTCTTTGCAATTGCCATCTCCCGTGTGTATCCTCTTATCCTCCCGTTTATCGCCAACTCCCCAGAGCCGAGCTCCCACAGCTTGTCCCGCACCTCCATCAGCCAAGGGTCCGGCATGCCAGAATCTCCTTCCTCAGATGCCGTCGCGGCCCCCCTGCGCTCCAGCTCCTCCGACGGAAAGCCGGCGGAGCGAGGGGGCCGCCTGGGTTGGTTCGACCGGGTCTCCGCGGCAGCGGCCGAGGAAGAGAGGGTCAACGCTGCGGCCGCGGCAGCGGTGGCGGCGACGGGGGGCTCGCCCACGATCTCGGTGGGTCGACGGTCATCCGTGTCAAAGCATCTCGCGATGAGGGATGGGTTGATGCTGGAGGAGGCGCGGCGGCGACAGCAGTCGAAGTGTGAGTAAGCCGTGCCATATTGGTGTTTCTCATACATAGGTACTTCAGAGTAACGCTGCCTATGGTGGTACTTTCTTGTGTTCTTCATGTGACCACTTGCTAACTAACTGTCTCTTTTCTTTTTGTTTAACGCTGCCTATGGTGGTACTTTCTTGTGTTCTTCATGTAACCACTTGCTAACTAACTGTCTCTTTTCTTTTTGTTTAACACTGCCTATGGTGGTACTTTCTTGTGTTCTTCATGTAACCACTTGCTAACTAACTGTCTCTTTTCTTTTTGTTTAACGCTGCCTATGGTGGTACTTTCTTGTGTTCTTCATGTAACCACTTGCTAACTAACTGTCTCTTTTCTTTTTGTTTAACGCTGCCTACGGTGGTACTTTCTTGTGTTCTTCATGTAACCACTTGCTAACTAACGGTCTCTTTTCTTTTTGTTTAACGCTGCCTATCACGGATGGCGACATCCTACAGCGGCACTGGCGATGGAGGGCAAGATTGAAGAGTTGAAGCGGAACACCGATCTGCTCAAGGAGCTGGACAGTCGGATAGGTGAGGACGATGTATGGTGAGGATGTAGCCCTCCAGCGGTGATTAGATTCCAGCGGTGATTGCTGATGCCTTTCCCGATGTTCGTTGCTTACTTCAGCTCTGATGCCCTTCCTGGCAAGTGGCATCAATGCTGGCATGCCCCACATGCCCATGGGTCCCTACCCTCTGGCCTCCTCTTCCCCTCCCCCCTCCCATTCCCCCCACCTTCCTTTCTCCCCACCCACCCTCACCCCACCCTCAAATCCACGGCACCCAGAACGGCCACGCGTTCTTTCTCCATCACCCTGTGCCCAACTACCCACCCACAAACATAACTTTAACTTAACGTAATTTTTTAATTATTTTTTTCCTCACAGATAATTATGAGAAGAGCAAAGCCAAGGACCTCATCGAAAAGAACGCCACCAGCATCATGACGGCCGATGAGAAGGAGAGGGTGCGCAACGAGAGGGTAAGTACATGACTGGCAGTAAAGTAATAAGAGGCTGCGCAACGAGAGGGTAAGTACATGACTGGCAGTAAAGTGATAAGAGGCTGCGCAACGAGAGGGTAAGTACATGACTGGCAGTAAAGTAATAAGAGGCTGCGCAACGAGAGGGTAAGTACATGACAGGCAGTAAGTTGCTAGGAGGCTGTGCAATGAACGGGGGTAAGTACGCAGTTTAACTGCGGATAAGGCAAAGGCGGGCTTGGGCCGATAGGGTATGGATGGTCCATATTTCAGGCCTGTTCTGGTTGTTGTTCTGTGATGCGTATTTGTCCAGAAGGGTCCAAAGCTAATTCGTAATCAGTCTCCTTTTCTTGATCCAACAGCCCACCATCGCTAATCCAGAGCAAGGAAAAGGTTTATTGGTGTGCAAACCAAACATGGTTCCTCGCCGTTTTCTCGTGCCCATGCGTAACCAACCTGTAACCCATGCCGAGCAAAACCTATATGGGCTGCATCGCCTTTCGAAAACGGATTTGAAATGCCCGCCTCCATGGAATGCTGTTTGTGCTCAACGATGCACTCGCCTGTTTGCAGGGCAAAGCCCAGATTTTACCAGCTCAGACACCAAACATGGTCCCTAATTGCTTCCTTTTGCATCTACTCATGACCAACATACATCCCTCCAGATCAAAGCCTAGATAGGACCGGCCCAAGAAGCAAACATGGTTCCTTATCGCTTCCTTTTGCATCTACTCATGACTTACCCACATCCCTGCAGAGCAAAGCGCAGATGGACCGGCTCAAAAAGGCGCAGGACGCGCGCGAACAGCTGGAGCGGGAACACGAGGAGAAGAAATTGTGAGTGGGCTATTTTTAGATGGGTGGAGGAGAGGGAGCTGTGAGCGGCCATTATTGGATGGGTGGAGGAGAGGAACATTGGAAGGTTCCTCCCCCCCAACCTGGGACTTACGAAGGTGAGGAAATGTGTCTGTATGTGTGTGTGTGTGTGCTTGTGCTTTGTGAGGGTGTGCTCATACCCCAGTATGGTTTATCAAATTGATAAGAAATATCATACTTTCTATCACTCACATGCCTCACGTACTGAGTCATGAAGAGCTTGATTGGTTGCTTGTTTGTTTGGAAAGGGATTATGAGGGGATGGAAGGGATCATGGCTAGAAGAGAAACCAGCTTACTCGGCCATCCTTAGGGACCACTTCAGTTTCCTTTCTTCCCTTTTTAAAATAAAGAAGTGTGGGTAGGGAGTCGGAACTGGGAGTGCGGGAGCATTATTGTGACAGGCAGATCAGGAGTCCAACAGCATATGCGTGTGATCTGGCCTCCTTGTTTTGCCACGTCGCCATCCTGCCTAGTAGGATGAGCCGGCCAGCAGTTATCACCCCTATGTGGTTGACACTGTGATACAAGATTCGCCCCCCTATGTGGTTGATACTGTGATACAAGATTAGCCCCCCTATGTGGTTGACACTGTGATGCAAGATTCGCCCCCCTATGTGGTTGACACTGTGATATATGAGAAGCCCCTTTATGTGGTTGACACTGTGATACAAGATTAGCCCCCCTATGTGGTTGACACTGTGATGCAAGATTCGCCCCCCTATGTGGTTGATACTGTGATACAAGATTAGCCCCCCTATGTGGTTGACACTGTGATGCAAGATTCGCCCCCCTATGTGGTTGATACTGTGATACAAGATTAGCCCCCCTATGTGGTTGACACTGTGATACAAGATTAGCCCCCCTATGTGGTTGACACTGTGATGCAAGATTAGCCCCCCTATGTGGTTGATACTGTGATACAAGATTAGCCCCCCTATGTGGTTGACACTGTGATGCAAGATTCGCCCCCCTATGTGGTTGATACTGTGATATATGAGAAGCCCCTTTATGTGGGTTGATTTACAAGCTAATGCGTCCAGCGCGCAAGGGCTAGTTGTGCCAAGGCAGTCCCTTGTCAAGTCTAAAGTCCTTGGAATTGGTAATGGGCGTATCTTTAGGCAATATAATTAATCAATATATCTAGGCAAATTTGATACTAGGCTATTGGTACTATGCCAGTTTTCCCTTACGTCATGCAAAGCGCTTTCTGTGTAAGTCCTTGTTGCTGTTGCATGGCTGTTCAACATGCTCACAGTAGCCCACTGACGCATCCCACCCAACCCTCTGTATTCTGATCCCAACCCTCTGTATGCCCGCTGGCCAAACGTGCGTGTGGCTGCGCTGGAACCGGGCGGCACACCTGCAGGGAGCTGGAACAGAGAGAAAAAGAACTACAGGTGAGAAGTGCACGGGGGGGGCAGCCACTCTGGGAGGTGCTAATATGCATATCATTCGGTGCATTGAAATGGCTCTTGGTACTAGCATGCTCCCTGGCGTAGTACAGGCCACTCACGGCGACTGCCGCCTTATTGATACAACGTGGGCGGGGCGCGTCTCAGTTGAGTTCTCGTAGCTGTGATGTAGTGACCGAACAATATATATATCGTGACCAAGGCCATGGTGGCTAGAGCCATCAAAGATTTCATTTGTGCCAGAGGGGATCCATGGTTAAGGGCGCATGGGATGCGCTTTGGTTACATCAATGGCTTGTCATGTAATAATGCCGTTATTGACGTGTAATGGTGCCTATCGGGCCCCATGGGCAGCATCTTCTCCCTTGAATCGCCTCGTCGATCACGGACTTTCTGTGCCGACTCGGGCCCGTCCCCCATATCATCTCCCCAAATGATTTAGTCCATTCCATCCACCATGTGCGCCCCTGCTCAAACCACATATCCTCTCTTGCATGACACCCAACTCCTGATGATCATTTTACGTGTGGCCCTATCCATCCCCTCCCCTCCCTCCCCCCCTTATGTCCGCTTGTACCCTTGGCATCATCCCATTCTCCTAACCCGATTAGTTTTGCTCTCCCCCCCCCCCACACACACACACCTTCCTCCACCCCTATCCATTAGTTTTGCTCTCCTCCGCCCCCCCCCCCCCTTCCCTCCACCCCTACCCCATGATTTATGAAGTTGAGCACATTGGGGTTTCGGGTCACTGTGCAGCAAAATAACTGATTCATCCACCCCTTGCACCCCTTCCACCTTGTTGTTGACTCCCACCACCCTCACCCTCCCCTCCACCCCCCACACACCAGGCCCAAGCGGAGGCCAATGAACGCAAAGAGAAGGTGGATCAGCACCGCGAGTTGCGGCAGCTGCGGTGGCTGGTGGTGGTGTCGCTCGCGTCGCGGCTGGATCATCTCGTGCAGATGGTGCATGTGAGTGGGGTGAATCAAGGCTCATCCGTGTTAAGGGGGGTGGGGGGTGGGGGGCTGGGGGAACCGTTTTGCTTGCGAGTTGCGGTTTATCGCGCACGCAGACGCTGCATGTCAGTGGCGGCACTTCATGCACAAAAGTTGTGAGGGTTGGATGCCTTCATGCAGAAACTAAATAGTAATGGTATGCCTTAGGGTTAATAAAGCGATATGGTTTCACGCAGATGCTGCACGCGGGAGAGAGCGTGGCGGGCAGGATGGGAGCCATGACACCGTGCTTGTGATCCTGGGCTTGACATACTGCGTGAAGGGGGGCATGACATACTGCAGGTGAATGGAGGCATGACGTAGTGCGCATGTGTCTGTCATACATAGGTAGGTAGTAGGTGGCTATCTCTTGGCACTGGCATGATGTAGGTATGAAACACCACCCTGGACAAAGTACCGAGGTCAGCCCACCCGTTCCGGTCCCCATGTAAGGCTGTATAGCCGCTGCTTGGGTGCATGAGGGTTGCTGTGTTCTTGCCCCTTCACGCCCCTTTCACGAAGCAGCTTTCTTTCGAGCTGACCTTCCTTCGCTTGCAGTGGTACTTTGTGACCAGTGACCACACGTGCGCACGTCAGCGGCACACACCAAATGTGCTTGCTTGCGTTGCTGGACGCGACGTGGCCGATCCCCGCAGTACAAAAGCTAGTCGCACATGCCACCTCGTCCGCGCGTCAGATCCGCTGGTGACCGTTGGCATTGGCTCTTCGTTGCTTGTGTAGCCAGTGCTGCTGCTATCGCTGGCGTTGCTGCCGTTGCTGCTGCTGCTGCTGCTGCTATCGCAGTGTTGCTGCTGCTGATGCTGCTGCTGCTGATGCTGTGTCTGGTACCCCGGGCACTGCTGGCATCACCCTTGCTCGCCGTCACACATCACAGGAGCGGCGCAACCTACAGCTGGAGCTCGTTCGGCGGCGGCGCGCCGTGCGTGTACTCCAGACCTGGTATCGCGAAAAATACGTCAAGGTCATCAAGGCGCGCTATGTGGCCGCGTGCGTCGTCATCCAGATGTGAGTGCGCTGCCACGTCGTGGAACTCTTTGATGGCTACACTTGGTGCACTCCGAGACATGAGTGGGTGCGGCGCATTTCCTTGTTTCTTGGGCTACTTGGGATTACTTGGATGTGTTTCCTATCATCATGTATGTATTGGGCAGTGCTTTTAGTAAGGGTTTTTGTCCGCGTCAGCCTGACTGACTTGCCGCCGTTGGCGGCGCGTCAGCCTGGGGGCTCACCAGCATTGCCGGACTGAGCCGATGCTGCTGCTGCACTGCTGGCTGCATTGCTATCATTCCCCCTTTTCCTCTAGCTGCGGTTCAGCGCGTCGGCTGCCTGGCCTACGCCAACAATGGCACGCGGACCATGCGCAGGCGCTTTGGCCGTGTCGGCGGCCTGTTTCGGCATGAAAAAAGCTGCGATCCCCCCAGATTCAATTTTTCCCAGTATTCCTTCCGGCGCCATCCCTTCACCCAAAAACTTCCAACCCCCAGGTCGCTAACTTTGCTAGTTGACTATCGGACTAAACCATTAACGTTGTTAAATGTTTATACAATATTACTGACCCGGCCCGAAATTTCCCTACGCATCTAGTAATGGACAGAATTCTTTCTTATGCAAACAAATCTACAGCGTTAATAAACACACCTGGAATTCGATTCAAAGCAATATGTAAATCAGGCAACCTCGCAACGCTTCATCAATCAGCTCATCAATCATATTCCTAAAACCTTTGCCATCATCGAGACATCGACCATTGCCAGTCGTCCTGGGTTACAACTTTACATTCGTCTAGAACTCTCGTCACTCTCGCCGCCAAGCAGGCAAAGGGCCGGCGGGTCTGGCATGGGCGTGATAACGGCCTAGAATCTTGAAGCATATCAACGAACAGACCTGAACTGGTGAACTTGAATTCGTAGATATCCTGTACGATGTTAGGATTTCAGTGGACTTCAGTACATTAGTAGGTACCCACTATATATTGACCCTGCCTGACGCATAGACTCGGTGCCCATAAGTACTGACGTGCTGCCTGAATTTACGCGTCAGACGACTGACGGGCAAAACAAATTTATGCGTCAGTCGACTGGCGCAGAGCCAAAATTGACGCGTCAGCTGTCTGACACGCGGACGAAAAAGTCGGACGCGTCAGACACTGACGCGTCAGCGGCTGACGCACGCGTACTGTTACTAAAAGCACTAGTATCGGGTAGGTTCCTTGATTGGGATTACTTGGATGTGTTTCCTATCATCATGTATGTATTGGGTAGGTTCCTTGATTGGGATTACTTGGATGTGTTTCCTATCATCATGTATGTATTGGGTAGGTTCCTTGATTCGGATTACTTGGATGTGTTTCCTATCATCATGTATGTATTGGGTAGGTTCCTTGATTCGGATTACTTGGATGTGTTTCCTATCATTATGTATGTATTGGGTAGGTTCCTCGATAATTACTACATTAGACGACATTGTCATCCAAGTAGGCATGGCCCAGGTGGCAACGTCATCCTAACGTAGTGCCTGTTCATCCTAATGTAGTACAGGCATTCACGCCTTAAGTTGGGTTGGCTTAAGTTGGGTTCACGCCTTAAGTTGGGTCGCAGTTGGCTGCATGGCGAACCCAACTTAAGGATGATGGCTGTACTAGTAAAAACCCAACTTAAGGCGTGAACGGGCTTCTAGCGCGGTGTGGCACTGATTTTTTACTGCCGTGACTTTGAGGGTTTTGAGTTTTTTCCCGCGCCGGTGGTCCGACAGGGTTTCCGCGCCATCCAACACTAAGCATCTATAAAATTCACTGCAGATCTTGGTCAGTTGGGCGCTGAAATCAGTCATCATTGTATTATATACATGGACAAACGGCTTGCTGTTCAAACGCATTCGTCACATTAGAACACATCATAAATGCGACACAATGGCCGACAAAACTGATTTATAAGGCCAAATGGAAAGCACTGTTTTCGGGCAGCGGGGCAGCGTCAAGCAAAAAGCAGAAACGAGACACCACAGGCGAGAAGGCTGGTGGCAAGGGCAAGCTGTCAAACCAGCAACGCTATGACATCATCCAACTCCTGGAAAAGGGCAGGTCTAATGCATCCGTGATGATGAAAGTAAATCTGAACATTTGGTTCCGATAGCCCTCATGGTCCTGTGTAGCGACAACCTCTGCAACTTTCATGATTAATTAATTAATTAGAGGCGTGCTCCCGTTGGGGAGTCACGGATCATTAACCCCGATGGATGGATGGATGGATGGATGGGTGCAAACAGTCCTACCAGTCTAATCTATCTACATCAGCTACCTACAACATCTATCTAACAACATCACTAACTACAACATCTATCTAGACAGCATCACGCTACCCTAGGGGAGCTATCTGGCGTGCCTCCCGCGGGTTTGCACACGCGGGCGCTTCCTCACAGGGGGGGGCTCGTTGTCCTCTATGACCTGGGCCCACTTGGCCTTGTCCATCATCTTCTTCCACAACTTTGATGATGCCATTGTCTATGAACGGGAAGGCAGCGGCCTGCCGTTTGGCCACCCGGCCAATATGGCTGTGGTCAGCCTTTTGAACGGCTATGGCCTTCTTGTCGTAAGGGTTGCTGCGCTCTCTGACGTGGCGACATCTTTCGCCGGGATCAGCAACGTTGTTGGCATTCACGTGCAAACCGTTCACGGTTCACCGTTATTAGACCAGTCCTGGTGACAGTGGCCATGGACGGGATTACCGACTGTTTGCGTCGATGCTAGGGAAGACGAGGCTAGAGGGTAAATAGCCACGATTACCGCGCATAGAACGCGCATGCCCTATGCAGCACACGAAGTTTTGGCTAGCACGGTGGGGTGCTTCACCTGCCCACAGCCGGTTTGAGGACTTGCATCCAAGTTACGACCGGAAATACGACCTTGATGGTGAATTCTTTAGTGCAGTTCGATCGGCCTTGACGAGAGCTATCAAAAGACACCCTGAAGTCCTTTAGCAGGGCTGGGGGTCGCAAGTTATGGTAACTTAACGGCATAAGTTGGGTTCACGCCTTAAGTTGGGTTGACCCCAAGAAACCCTCGAACCCAACTTAAGGCGTGAATGCCTGTACATGTTCATCCTAATATAGTACATGTTCATCCTCATGTAGTACAGTCATCCTCATGTAGTACAGTCATCCTAATATAGTACATGTTCATCCTCATGTAGTACAGTCATCCTCATGTAGTACAGTCATCCTCATGTAGTACAGTCATCCTCATGTAGTACAGTCATCCTCATGTAGTACCTGCTCGCAATATGAGGGTCAATGAAGTGGTTTAGCGTGGTCGTGAGATGGAGGGTAGAGTCGTCATCCTGATGTGCGCAACATTCAACCGTCTGTTTTGCAGTAGCGTGCTTGAGTTTGGGGAACCGTACACAGACTAGCTCTGCGGCATTCGCATCCCTTCTCTCAGCTCTCGCTCTCCTGTCTCACTGCTTCCGCAATGCTCCCCCATGGACAGACAACCTCCTTCCCTCTTCAAATATCCCCGTTCACCCAATTTCACTCAAATATGCTGCACCTCCATCCCTCCTCTACCCCCCCAAAGCCTCCCCCCCGATCCACCGACCACCCTCCTTCCCTGTGCGTCCTCGCGCCATACACTCCCCCACCCCTCCCCCTGGCTACCCCACTTGCCTGAACCCCTGGTTGCTTCCTTGACTGATGTGCTGTCTAACCTGATGACTGACCAACCCGCTGGCTCCACCATTGGCTGCCCCACCCCCCACACACACCTTCCCTCCCTCCTCTCCTCCCTCCCTCCCTCCCTCCCTCCCTCCCTCCCTCCCTCCCTCCCTCCCTCCTCCCTCCCTCCCTCCCTCCCTCCCTCCCTCCCTCCCTCCTCCCTCCCTCCCTCCCTCCCTCCCTCCCTCCCTCCCTCCTCCCTCCTCCCTCCCTCCCTCCCTCCCTCCCTCCTCCCTCCCTCCTCCCTCCCTCCCTCCCTCCCTCCCTCCCTCCCTCCCTCCCTCCCTCCCTCCCTCCCTCTCCCTCCCTCCCTCCCTCCCTCCCTCCCTCCCTCCCTCCCTCCCTCCCTCCCTCCCTCCCTCCCTCCCTCCCTCCCTCCCTCCCTCCCTCCCTCCCTCCCTCCCTCCCTCCCTCCCTCCCTCCCTCCCTCCTCCCTCCCTCCCTCCCTCCCTCCCTCCCTCCCTCCCTCCTCCCTCCCTCCCTCCCTCCCTCCCTCCCTCCCTCCTCCCTCCCTCCCTCCCTCCTCCCTCCCTCCCTCCCTCCCTCCCTCCCTCCCTCCTCCCTCCCTCCCTCCCTCCCTCCCTCCCTCCTCCTCTCCCTCCCTCCCTCCCTCCCTCCTCCCTCCCTCCCTCCCTCCCTCCCTCCCTCCTCCTCCCTCCCTCCCTCCTCCCTCCCTCCTCCCTCCCTCCCTCCCTCCCTCCCTCCCTCCCTCCTCCCTCCTCCCTCCCTCCCTCCCTCCCTCCCTCCCTCCCTCCCTCCCTCTCCCTCCCTCCCTTCCCTACACACGCCCACATACGCACACAACATCCATAACAATGACCACCACCAGGCGCGTGCGCAAGTGGCTGGTCACACGCATGCACGCGATGCGTGCCCGCTCTGCACACCTCCTGCTTGACTGGTTGCGCGACCTGACGTCGATGAACGATATGAAGAAGGCCATCAGCCGCTTCAAGCGCTCCGTGCTGCGCATACAGGTTAGTTCTTTTTTTCTTTCATGACAAACCTACTTTCATATTTTAGTCACTGGACCATATGCCCAACCCTCAGCCGCTTAAAGCGCTCCGTGCTGAGCATACAGGTATTTTCCCCCGTATATACCATCTCATCTACTATAGTTTCCTTGTAACTGTGTGACATGCGCAACCATCGCAATGCCAAGCTGTGCCTAAAGGCAGTCTCTTCTCGATTAACACCATTATCTCTTCTCGGCGCCACCATCCCCATCCCACTATTAAGTGCAGTGTGCTGCGCATGAAGGAAATCTCTTCTGGATTATTTCCAAAGTGCAGCGTGCTGCGCATACGCTTATTTATGTCCATCCACCCAAAAGCGTTCACCCAGACCCATCACAACCAATGCGTGCCATCAAGTTAACACACAAATGCCCATCATTTGCCTAGCGTCGGGGCAGTGTCGGGTGCCACTCAGTCTGATACCACCCAGCCTGTTGGTGAACCGAACCATGTTGTTCTCCCACTGGGGGCGGAGCATAGACATACTAACAGCATTGAAACAATTGGTTTTCTCTGAATATAGTTTAATTAACGCATGCGGGAAAGATAAGGCCGCCATGCCTTGGCCTGGATGTGGAAGGCTGCCTGCGACATGGGCTGACTAATTCGATCTGTACAAAGGGTTTCCTGCTCGCCCGAATTTTCCTTGGATGACCCGGTTGTTTATAAGGGTCGGTGGCTGTTAATTAGCGGTCCGAGAGAATTAATTGTAGGTTTCATACGACTTCACTTGCAAAGATTCGTGTTTGGTTGCACCAGCTGAGGTTAGGTGGGGACCTGTAGGGTCGGCTGGTTGCTTACCGAATCTTTGGCTGATTTGGGTTATTTAGTGAGTCGTGATTAATTATTGTATAGTGGATTCGGACCGGCCCAAGGGGTCGATGGGCGCGTTTTATGTTTGTCAGTCTTGGGAACCTTGTACAACTACCTGTACGGTTAACGCACTAGCCTGGGGGTGCGTGGCCACGCTGTTTGTAGTGGCGTTTTCAGCACTGTTCAGGCCGGTGTGTGACGCATGCCGGTGTTAATTAATTTAGGATGATGTCAGCTTGTGTGTCGGCGGGCCATGCCTTAAGCAAGCTAGGCAGGCAATGATCCGCAATTGTTTCTTTCACAATGGCGGCAATGGCCGCCTGTGCAAAATTGCACATTCTAGCGCGGGTTGCATCTGTCTTGTAGCCGAGGCAGATGGTGGCACAACCGCTAAGTTGTTCGACCAAGCATAGTATAGTTGGTCGTGCAACGGAAAGAAAATTTAAATTTACCCCCATGTCGTTTTCCCCGGCTGCGGGTCTTTTTGACATGGGCGAAGGATGGGGCGCTACTCCGGCGGTTTGGCCAGCTTCGGCGGAGCTGTTTATAAGTTTCTAAAACAGCTCTAGTGTCACATCGCAGGCTTGCCACCTTGCGATGGTGCGTGGGACGTGACCTGGACTCAAAAGGTCCCGAACCAGGTTCCTGTCAGCAACGCCTTTTTTTTCATAAAATATTTTTTGTGGCGGCAGGTCAGTTGTCCAGCTGCCCCTGCCGAGGAGGGGTGGTTGGGGACAATAGGAGCCGCGCGAGAGTTGCGCTCCGAAGCTAGAAATTTCCCTATTGCGAGACTCGAGTTGGGGAGGGCGTCTCAGGGAGGCGAGGCTACGCCAGACCTTTGTCGTTCCTTTTCGTCTCAGCACCTGCTGCGCGGCTCAGTCTATTATGGTGTCGTAAAACCTCTTTCCTTTTTGGACGGTTCCGGAATTGCGAAATGCTGGCTCTTTTTGAGGGCTTGCTTTTGGGGTGGTCACCGGCTTGTGTCGCATTGTAACCAGCGGGCCCCTGCGGGGGTTAATATAGCCTAGCGCGGGCTGAGTCGCCATTTAAGATGTTGCGACACGCTCTTTCGCGCACGGTGGTCATGAGTTTAATCGGCGCAATGGGGTTGGCGCCAGGGGGGGTAATTGGGTGGAGGCTTCTTGCTTCCGCGTGCGGATTGAGAAACCTTAAGGCCACTGTTAACTGCTGCATTTGTGGCAGGGCTCCACTTATTGTATTCAATCAAATGCTGGTCTTCTTGGGAGCTGAGTGATCTTAATCGGTTTTCTCTGAATATAGTTTAATTAACGCATGCGGGAAAGATAAGGCCGCCATGCCTTGGCCTGGATGTGGAAGGCTGTCTGCGACATGGGCTGACTAATTCGATCTGTACAAAGGGTTTCCTGCTCGCCCGAATTTTCCTTGGATGACCCGGTTGTTTATAAGGGTCGGTGGCTATTAATTAGCGGTCCGAGAAAATTAATTGTAGGTTTTATACGACTTCACTTGCAAAGATTCGTGTTTGGTTGCACCAGCTGAGGTTAGGTGGGGACCTGTAGGGTCGGCTGGTTGCTTACCGAATCTTTGGCTGATTTGGGTTATTTAGTGAGTCGTGATTAATTATTGTATAGTGGATTCGGACCGGCCCAAGGGGTCGATGGGCGCGTTTTATGTTTGTCAGTCTTGGGAACCTTGTACAACTACCTGTACGGTTAACGCACTAGCCTGGGGGTGCGTGGCCACGCTGTTTGTAGTGGCGTTTTCAGCACTGTTCAGGCCGGTGTGTGACGCATGCCGGTGTTAATTAATTTAGGATGATGTCAGCTTGTGTGTCGGCGGGCCATGCCTTAAGCAAGCTAGGCAGGCAATGATCCGCAATTGTTTCTTTCCCCTCCCTCCCACCCTGGAGGCTTCTTGCTTCCGCGTGCGGATTGAGAAACCTTAAGGCCACTGTTAACTGCTGCATTTGTGGCAGGGCTCCACTTATTGTATTCAATCAAATGCTGGTCTTCTTGGGAGCTGAGTGATCTTAAATGCTATCAGATGCCGTCAACATTGAAACAAATGCCACTACCACCCATCAGCGTACCCACCCCCGTTCCTCTAATCCCATGCAGTAATTAAACAAGTTGATTAATCAAAATGATTACATTCCAACCCGCAATCATTAACCTGGACTGATCTTTGTGTCCGATGGTTGCCCCGGTCACCCCCAACCCTTGCCCCGTGCAGAAATCGCTCAAGCAGGCGTATGTCACGCTGATGGCGCGCCGCGAGGTGCTCATGCTGCAGTGGGAGAAGCACGAGAAGAAGGCCCGCGAGCTGAACGCGCGGCGCGCAAAGTAAGCACTGCCTCATTCATCGGGGGATGGTAATTGAGCTTTTCTCGGGTCAAATGAATGATGACTGGGGAGTGATGATCCTTACAACGCGCGGCGCACAAAAGAAGCGCAGCTATTCGCTTGTAGCATGTCGATGGTGCCGATATCCACGGCTGTATGTTTGTCATGTGGAGACTACAGAGGGCACGGGAGATGTATGCGCGGCGCACAAAGTAAGCGCTTGCATCTGGCACCCCCACTGCTACCCCTGCGCGCACCATTTGCTCGTTTCCTCGAGCAGTTTTGTCCCTGCGCGAAGTGGTTCTTACTTGTTTCCCCCACTTTGTGCCCACGCGCCCTCTGGACACCTACCCACTCAACGCCTGCGTGTACATGCTTACTATATAGCATATCCTACAGCTAGACCAAGCATAGTAGTATAGTTGTAGCGGAGCCCGTGTGAATGGAGCAATAGGTGCATCATCAGGGCGTGCCACACGGCACAAGGGCACCTCGACAGCATGGATCAGCCCGCTCATTTCCTGTGTGTTGATCCACGCGCCTGAGCTGTGGGGCCCAACTCATACCAGCGTACCCACGCACGGGTGTGTTACCAGCAAATTGTCCTAGTTCTCATGAGTGCTTACGTATGTTGTTAATTAAAGTAGTGTAATTATTCCTTTCCTTGTGTGTTCAGGGCGCAAGGAAAACCGCACTTGTTAATGATGCGCTTGTGTCACCGACTGCATCAAGGGGGCGCGACATGGCCTCCCCTTTTCTGCCGCGCTACGCACCCATGGACCTCACTCCTCTCACGATCCGCATGCTGTGTGATTGCCTCTGAAATTATGCCCGAGCTAATATTAAGTCCGCTATATGCTGAATGCCGAGCTATTATGGATTCCGCTATATGTTGAATGCAGCATTTGGTCTACGATTTGCTGCCTGCCTCGAAGATATCTTGAATGCCGAGCTCAGTATCTATGAATATATTCCTGTACATGTTCCAGTATGTACTGAGTGATAGTATTTAACACAGCTCGATCCACATGATGGTCGCAACGCGGCGCTCTCGTTCTTGTGTCTGGCAGGAAGGCCCCCGCGAAGAAGGCGGCACCCAGCGACAAGGATAAACGCGCTCAGAGGGACCTGCTGGTGCACGTCACGCCGTGAGTGCTCCCTCGTCGCAGATCTTAATACACGCTCGTGCAGTGCCAGCCGACTTGCTATAGCAAGAGATATAGCGTGGGTTGCTCTGGGGATTAGTCAGCACTGGCCCGCTTTCCGCTTATGCGTAGCTTTCCCGTCGTCTGTAGTGCCCATGGCCTCTATTTTTGGCTGTGTGGCCCCTCGCTCCTCTGTGCGTGTTTCTTTGCCAGCTGTCCCGTCGCCGTCGGCGTTTGATATCCCGAGCTCTGTTCATGGCGAAAAAAAGTTGGAAAATGCGGCCTCTGCTGTTGGCGTGCTGGCACATTCCACACATCATTTCAACATCGCATCACGTCTGTCCTTAACCAGGATCTGTGCCATGCTGGCATGTCTTCGTTCCATCCAGATAAATTAGATCGCCAGCAGGAACACATTCTAAGAATTAGGGAAACATTGCATCATACAGGAGTACGTAGCATAATTGCATCGTTATACGTGAGTTTCGCCAAGCTCATTGAATACATTGGCTATTCCCCAGTTGTTTCATACATATCGCTTTTCCCTGCCCTCCTACAAATGTTGCCATTTCCCTGTCCTCTGGCACCTCGCCCCCGCGCTTCTTGCCACCGCATCCCCGCAGTGACGTCAAGCAGTACATGGTGGAGAGATACATCAAGGAGTCGCGGAAGAAAGCATACAATGACCGCAAGCAGTTTGCGGTGGAGCTCGAGGTGAGCCCTGGCCCCACCCCTACCAAAGACCCACCTCTACTAGGGTTCCTTGCGAAGCCGTAGTACTCATACCCCACTCATCCCCGGCACTTTAGTATCCTCACGCCCATGCCTTCGCCCTACTCTTTGCCCCTACCCCTGCCTCACCCCTCGCATGCCCCTTCTATCCCAACGCCCCTCCTTGCCCCATGCCCCCCCCTTGCCCCATGCCCCTGGGTTCGATCTCCTTGCCCAAGCCACCACCACCCCCCGTAGCGCCTCCCTTTTGGGCAACTGACCCCCCCACTCATTAGAGGCTAAGTCTCGTGACCGCATATACCTTGGCCGCCCAGCTGCCCTAATTCTGCATGCCCATGAGGTGAATACCGTGCGGTGTCCATTGCGCTTGGTTAGCTGCTAAGAACCTTGATGGTTTCTCGTGCGTGCTTGCATGCGATGCCCTTTCACATCTGCTGATACCATCTGAGCCTAGTCGTGTCCCATGGCAGCACACTTTCCTTTCATGATGCGACCAGGGACGAGTTCCCATATGATGACGAGTCCCAATACCAAGTGGTAAGAATAATATAACAAATGCGTTTACTAGCAACCGTGGGTTCTTTTGATGTTCCTTAAACGTAACCTGAGCGAAGATCCAGGATAGCTCTGAGCCTCTGACCACAACCAAATCAAACAACAAATGAACAAAAGATGGCGATCAGCCCGCGTGATGTCTAGCTCGTGCTCACTGCACCGTCATTACAATAAACCCTGTCGTCTTACTGCCTTGATACCCACATGACGCAGCCACCTTACATTTTTGCACCCAAAGGTCTTAATGATCGTGCCTGCTTACTCCTCGGAAAGAGGCGTGCCTCGGGACCCTCCTGTTGATTCACGCACAACAACGCAGCACCACGCAGCCGTCCCGTTTGGTTGCTGTGTGCTACTGTCCCACGTCTCGGACCCCTCTATGCATTACCCCTTCATGCCTCGTGCTACGATCCACCCATGCACAAGCATGCAATCAAGCTCATCTCACTGTCTCGCACTCCTCACGCTCTCTCCCCTCTTCATGTCCCCGCAGACACTCACATCATCGCCGTGTGCTATATTTATCCATATTTATATATCTATATTTGCCGCCTCCCCGCAGAAATTCATGTCCCAGTGGGACAAGGACGACCACATCTACCAGGCGCGGCTGCTCGTCAAGGGTCAGAAGGAGACCGCCGAGCAACGCGCGCAGCGCAAGCGCGCCGCCGAGCCCCGCATGCCCATCTGGCGCGCCTACCTGACGCCCGCCGAGCTGGACGAGCTCCACGTGGACGCCGTCTACTTCATGAACACGGGGGGGATGAAGAAGGTGCAGCAGCAGCTGCTGCAGCAGCAGGCGTCCCCGACCAAGTCCCCGCTCAGGAAGGACGGCGCCCCCAGGTCGAGGCTCGCACGAGTGTCCCTGGACGATGCGTCCTGATGGACGAGGCGTCCTGATGGACAAGGCGTCCCGATGAATGAGGCCTTGTAATCGTTGAGGCGTCCTGATGGATGAGGCCTCCTAATCGATGAGGCCTCCTGATGGATGAGGCCTCCTGATGGATGAGGCCTCCTGATGGATGAGGCCTCCTAATCGATGAGGCCTCCTGATGGATGAGGCCTCCTGATGGATGAGGCGTCCCGATGGATGAGGCCTTGTAATCGATGAGGCGTCCTGATGGATGAGGCCTCCTAATCGATGAGGCGTCCTGATGGATGAGGCCTCGTAATCGATGAGGCCTCCTGATGGACAAGGCGTCCTGATGGATGAGGCCTCCTGATGGATGAGGCCTCCTGATGGATGAGGCCTCCTGATGGACAAGGCGTCCTGATGGATGAGGCCTCGTAATCGATGAGGCGTCCTGATGGATGAGGCCTCGTAATCGATGAGGCCTCCTGATCGATCAGGCCTCCAGATGGACGAATGCACGGGACTGCCTCGGATGGTCGGACCAGCGTGGCGTCTGCATGGACCGATGTGCCACGAGGGCGACCCCTGCAGTCGGGTGGGGTCAGCGTCTGTTGCCGTACACACGGTGGCATGATCGATTGGTGTCTGCATGGGCACAGGGGCTGCAGTTAGTTCGGAGGTTTAAAAATCTCTTTGACCTCCTTTTAATTGTCGCTAGCCAGTAATCACGCACGAGCGTCGCTTGTGAGCGATCCTCCCAGCGATCTGCTGCCGGCCCTTTGCGGCGACAAGTATGCCCTCGAGGCACTATTTCTGGTCCTTGGGGCTCATTAATTATATTCATGAATCGCTGGTCCTTGGGGCACGTGGGACAATGTCTACGCTGTTGATGCGGCCTGGCGGCATGTGCTGTGCACAAGGGGCATGTTGTCCAGAAGTTTGGATGAAGGGGAAGGCAAAAGGGTCACTGGGCCACGCGGGCATGCATCCCCCATTTTTATTTTTTTCCATTTACCCCCTTTTCTAAAGGCCCCTTTTTTGCTTTTTATTGTTTTCCGTTTGGATCGCAAATGGCGCAGTGGCCGGAGCGCCACGGCCTGTGGGGAGCTATTGCACCTGAAGGTGAATGGCAGCTAGTTTACGGCTGGTGTCACCTTCGAACGCATGTAGAAAGGTTTGGGGACGCCGTGCTGGCATGTACCAAAGTGACACTGTTCTTCCCTGCCCTGGAGGCTTCTGCCATCGCGTTCAAACTGCTGAACTGCTCGGTTGGGTCAACGGTTTCATGGGGTCCTGGCTTCGTATATATCCCGTCACTTGGGGTACATGCACATGTTTTTCGATCCCCCCCCCCCCCCCCCCCCCCCCCCACACACACACCTTTAGGACAGGAGGAGCTGCCCCCTGTCACGATGTGAAGTTTTGTGAGTGCTGAAGGGATTGTGCACGGATGCCTTGTTCATATACTAGTATGGATTCAATATGTAAGTGTGGATATTACAATTAACTTTCTCCTCTTTGCAAGCATGTCCCATTTCTTACAAAGCTACGTACAAACACGTGTCGTCAGCCTAGCGCCTGTAGAATACCGAAAGGAAATACCATCTGTGGGCGTTTCCTCACGTACATGGTGGGAGAGCGATCGCAGCAATTGTGGTGCTCACCACTGCACGATAGGCGCGCGCATGAGCACTCGAAACACACGCCTGATCAAGCAAGATGTTTCTGGCCCCACCATCTAGATCATCGATCTAGTCGCTGAGGGTTTTTAGGGGTATGTACGTGTACACGTACCGGGCAGCTGTACGTTCATGTACCCACAAACCCTAGATCGATCGAGCTATCATGGTGTTGCTGGATCCCCAGCCCCCGCCGCCCGCGCCGCCCTCCTCGGCCGCGGACTACCAAGTCCCCGCCTTGAAGGAGGGCTGCCTCACAACGATCCGTCGTCCACCCCTTCACTTTGGAGGAATTGTACGGTGCCCTTGCTAGCTTGCGTCCATCAAGCAAGGGAATACGTGCCACATGATATCCCATCCACATGTAATATGGATCGAGGCAGATGGTACGCAAGGATAGATGGCAAACTTGTGTGGTGATGAAGGAGACCCCCCCCAAGTCTGGGGGCTCCGCGTGTGACCGCGTATGGCATTCATAGCGATTCGGGCCGTGGTGCTCACAACCCTGTAACTAAGACCTAGACAGCTTACATCATCCTTTCCATCCCATGTTCCCCTCCCACTGAGGACTTACGCTCACGTGACGCAGTAACGTGTAGACCTATTCATTCATTCATTCATTCATTCATTCATTCATTCATTCATTCATTCATTCATTCATTCATTCATTCATTCATTCATTCATTCATTCATTCATTCATTCATTCATTCATTCATTCATTCATTCATTCATTCATTCATTCATTCATTCATTCATTCATTCATTCATTCATTCATTCATTCATTCATTCATTCATTCATTCATTCATTCATTCATTCATTCATTCATTCATTCATTCATTCATTCATTCATTCATTCATTCATTCATTCATTCATTCATTCATTCATTCATTCATTCATTCATTCATTCATTCATTCATTCATTCATTCATTCATTCATTCATTCATTCATTCATTCATTCATTCATTCATTCATTCATTCATTCATTCATTCATTCATTCATTCATTCATTCATTCATTCATTCATTCATTCATTCATTCATTCATTCATTCATTCATTCATTCATTCATTCATTCATTCATTCATTCATTCATTCATTCATTCATTCATTCATTCATTCATTCATTCATTCATTCATTCATTCATTCATTCATTCATTCATTCATTCATTCATTCATTCATTCATTCATTCATTCATTCATTCATTCATTCATTCATTCATTCATTCATTCATTCATTCATTCATTCATTCATTCATTCATTCATTCATTCATTCATTCATTCATTCATTCATTCATTCATTCATTCATTCATTCATTCATTCATTCATTCATTCATTCATTCATTCATTCATTCATTCATTCATTCATTCATTCATTCATTCATTCATTCATTCATTCATTCATTCATTCATTCATTCATTCATTCATTCATTCATTCATTCATTCATTCATTCATTCATTCATTCATTCATTCATTCATTCATTCATTCATTCATTCATTCATTCATTCATTCATTCATTCATTCATTCATTCATTCATTCATTCATTCATTCATTCATTCATTCATTCATTCATTCATTCATTCATTCATTCATTCATTCATTCATTCATTCATTCATTCATTCATTCATTCATTCATTCATTCATTCATTCATTCATTCATTCATTCATTCATTCATTCATTCATTCATTCATTCATTCATTCATTCATTCATTCATTCATTCATTCATTCATTCATTCATTCATTCATTCATTCATTCATTCATTCATTCATTCATTCATTCATTCATTCATTCATTCATTCATTCATTCATTCATTCATTCATTCATTCATTCATTCATTCATTCATTCATTCATTCATTCATTCATTCATTCATTCATTCGTTCCTTCATTCATTCATTCATTCATTCGTTCGTTCGTTCGTTCGTTCGTTCGTTCGTTCGTTCGTTCGTTCGTTCGTTCGTTCGTTCGTTCGTTCGTTCGTTCGTTCGTTCGTTCGTTCGTTCGTTCGTTCGTTCGTTCGTTCGTTCGTTCGTTCGTTCGTTCGTTCGTTCGTTCGTTCGTTCGTTCGTTCGTTCGTTCGTTCGTTCGTTCGTTCGTTCGTTCGTTCGTTCGTTCGTTCGTTCGTTCGTTCGTTCGTTCGTTCGTTCGTTCGTTCGTTCGTTCGTTCGTTCGTTCGTTCGTTCGTTCGTTCGTTCGTTCGTTCGTTCGTTCGTTCGTTCGTTCGTTCGTTCGTTCGTTCGTTCGTTCGTTCGTTCGTTCGTTCGTTCGTTCGTTCGTTCGTTCGTTCGTTCGTTCGTTCGTTCGTTCGTTCGTTCGTTCGTTCGTTCGTTCGTTCGTTCGTTCGTTCGTTCGTTCGTTCGTTCGTTCGTTCGTTCGTTCGTTCGTTCGTTCGTTCGTTCGTTCGTTCGTTCGTTCGTTCGTTCGTTCGTTCGTTCGTTCGTTCGTTCGTTCGTTCGTTCGTTCGTTCGTTCGTTCGTTCGTTCGTTCGTTCGTTCGTTCGTTCGTTCGTTCGTTCGTTCGTTCGTTCGTTCGTTCGTTCGTTCGTTCGTTCGTTCGTTCGTTCGTTCGTTCGTTCGTTCGTTCGTTCGTTCGTTCGTTCGTTCGTTCGTTCGTTCGTTCGTTCGTTCGTTCGTTCGTTCGTTCGTTCGTTCGTTCGTTCGTTCGTTCGTTCGTTCGTTCGTTCGTTCGTTCGTTCGTTCGTTCGTTCGTTCGTTCGTTCGTTCGTTCGTTCGTTCGTTCGTTCGTTCGTTCGTTCGTTCGTTCGTTCGTTCGTTCGTTCGTTCGTTCGTTCGTTCGTTCGTTCGTTTCGTTCGTTCGTTCGTTCGTTCGTTCGTTCGTTCGTTCGTTCGTTCGTTCGTTCGTTCGTTCGTTCGTTCGTTCGTTCGTTCGTTCGTTCGTTCGTTCGTTCGTTCGTTCGTTCGTTCGTTCGTTCGTTCGTTCGTTCGTTCGTTCGTTCGTTCATTCATTCATTCATTCATTCATTCCCCTAAGCTGGGGCGTCTGAAGGTGCTGGGGCCGCGGGGGTCGCGTGCATGCCAGGGCTTGTGGCCGACGTAGATGGCCGCCCCCTTCAAGTACACCGGCTTCCCCGCCGCGGTCTGCATGCCGGAGCTGGAGGTAGGTCGGCCATAGCTCCCGTCGCCGTTGTTGCTGCGCCAGCCGCCAGGGTCAAGTCGTCGTCCAGGGTGAAGTGAGTCTTCTCGAGCCGCTTGCGGCGTCTGAGAAAAGAAATCTTAATTGTCCGCCGGGTTCTCAAAGATGAGAAAAAGCGGAGGTGCCCCTGCCTTACTACCCCAGCGCGAGCGGGGAAGGCGGTGGGCGACCAGCTTGATCTCACCAGTAAGGCGGCCCATGCGACCAAGGATTCAGTTCTCTCTCAAACGCCTGTACGTGCACTTGCAAGCTTCTCAGAATTCTCACCTCCCACCAGGTGAAAGTTCTTGACGATGATAGTTGTGGCTGCGCTTGCATGGCGAGCTCGCCGGGCCTCCGGCCTCGCGGAGGTCGTGCATCTGCTCCTGTAGAGCTAGAGCTGTGCTGCGACGGCGGAGAGTGGTGGAGGTGGTGTGTTGCATGCTTGAACATGTCCGCCCAGGTCTGGGTGGGAGGGGCATCCCCACCACAGCCGGGCCAGCGGGGGCTGGCTTGGCGGCAATGTCCTGCACCGCCTGGGCGGCGGTGAGGCCTGCGGTGTTTTGCAGGCCTGCACTCGACAGCGATTGCGTTGTCCTGGAGGCGCGCTGGTCGATGTCGCGGAGGTGGGCGGTGATGGCGTCGATCGGTGGAGGTGGTGTGGGGGGGGGGGGGGAAGGGGAGGCGAGGAGGGTGGAAGTGGCGGTGGAAATGCCGGGGAGCTCAGCAGCCAGCGTGCGACCCATGTAGCTGCCACATCTGTGGAGCGGGGGGCGTCACGTGCTGTGAGATGGCGTCTTGAAGGTGGAGGAGGAAGGTGGATTCGGTCAAGGGGGTGGGGTTCAGAAGGTCCTCGGCAGAGCGCTTTATGATTGATGCATGGTAAAGAGAGAGGCGAGCTGAAGGCGGGGGCGAGACCAGCCCGGCCCGCCCATGATGGACTACTATCATGTCAGATGCGCAGTGGGAAAACCGGCCGTCAACTCTGGACACTACTAGCGCTGCGGAAAACTGCATGAATTGGTTTTGAAGTTTAGTTGCTGGCACTGAGGGCCTGAGCAGCGAGGCGTGTGACCCGGCCGTAAAACATGAGCTCCAGTATCTTTATGGGTGGCACTGCATGTCAAAAATTAAGGCCAGGCCTGAGGACGTCGGCAGGTGGAAAATAACCTGTCGACGTCAAAATCGCGTTCAGACCAGCTAGATTCGCCTGGGCGACTGCGCTTGGGCTCAGGCAGATGCAGAGGGCAAGGAAAGCCCGCAGGAGGGATCTGGGTGATCGACCACCACTGCGCGACTAGTGTCACCACTGCCTTCCGGACCTGCATGAGGGCGAAGCTGCTGCCGCTGGCCTGAGGGCTCCAGGAGCTGCATGCAGACGAATTTTCAGGGCTTAGCGCAGCCGCCAGGCTGCGTTGCGTAGAGGAGCGTTTGCTCGTCATATATTGCGTAATAGCTCCGGAAAATTATATCATCGTGTGCGTCTTATCAAAGATGAAGCGATTGTGATATAATATTCACAGCCGAATTTGGTGCCCAAACGTGAAAGTTATTAGCTCCGCCGTCAGCCATGGCTAGTACCTCGTGGCTCGTGGCTCGTGGTCGGACGATCAATGAACTAATAATACAGATCCATGAACTATACAGATCAGTTGCAGGCCGGCCTAGTGGTCCCAGCCCAGTTTGAACACCGCATTGCATGCGGCCCCCCTTGGGGGAAGGGGGGGGGGCCGGGGGGGGGATGTTGCTGCATGGCCGACTCTAGCTGCTGCTGCATGGTCCCAGCTAAGGTTGAACACCGCATTCAGTCGGGACCTCTCTCTTGCTTGGATATCGACTCGGCTATGCACTGAGAACAAGATCGAAGAGGTGGCAGACAAAAGTCCAGGCTCACACGCCAGCCCCTGTGGGCAAGCCCCCTCCCCCCATGAGGAAGGGGCGCTTTGCTGCCGGAGTAGAGTAGTTAGGGTTTTCTAGATTAGCTTATTAGAGAGTAATTAGCCGTTAGTTCGGTTTCGCGGCTTCGCCCAATGATGCACCTCCATCCATCCAGCAAGGGAATATGTGCTACATGATCTCCCAACGGAGTCATGTTATAATTATATAATTTAATTTAATTTCCTCCCTCTCTCTTGCTTGCATGGACTGCTATGCATTAATTCGCAGGACAATTAGAAGAGGTGACAGACTGGTCATTGTCACGCCATTGTCCAGGCCCACACGCGTCATGGCCCCTGTTCGTGGGCGCCCGCAAGCCCCGCCCCCCCCCCCTAGAAGGATTAGGGGCGCTTTGCTGCGTACAGGAGCTGGCCGGGATTTTTTTGTAGATTAGCTTAGAGTTAGCTTAGTTTTTGCGGCTTCGCGCTCACTTCCCCGGCACTGCCCATCAGCAAGGGAACACGCGCTGAATGATCTCCCAACGGAGTCATGTTATGATTTAATTTAAAAAATGACGTACGTCTGCATGAATGAGCTAGGTCGACCGGTAAGTTCTGCGCATTGGCCGCCCCCCCGCCTCTCCGTGCACTCTTCGCAATAACCAGGCCGCGTGAACTCACGGCGCGAGCAATCATGTTAGGAATGTTATGACTCCGTTGGGAGTTCATGTGGCACATAGCCCTGAGAAAGGGGCATAGGGCCTTTAATACATTCTGGGCTACTTCCTGCCAGGGTAGGGTGTAAACTACACCTGCTCTAGGTGCACCATGACGGTGCACCGGCACCACCGTGCTCCATCAGAGCACAAAGGCCGGCCTGAGCCGGGGGCCCGTCATGGGGTAGAAGATCAGCATGGCTATACAGAAGCTACTAGGGCATGGCGTCTCAGCAGAGAGTAGTAGCTCGAGCTATGCGTGGACACAGCATAATAACTAAATAAAGAAAGCTAGGCAGCATCTGGTGGGTGGCACATCATGGGCACACATGTATGTACATGACTAAGGGGAGGTGGCACCCCAAAACCCTTCAAAATTGAACTATGGTAATAACACTTAAAAATCATTTGCACATTGCTGAAATATGATTGCGGGCACTAAATAACATCTCTTGTGAGCTGTCCATGCACTTGTTGGGGGTACTACCCCCAAGTATACTCTGATCAGACACTCCGCAAAGGTGAAAACCTTTGCGTTCAGTGCCGGGCCGCGGAAAACGCGGAAAACGCGATCTGCAAATGAATCCGACCGGAATCGAACTGGGGACCTCTCGCACCAATTTTGCTGACTATAGGACGGACGTCTCCGGTTACCATGGCATCGCCAACTTACACCTACAGTCATCCGCAAAAGTTCTCCTGTCCGGGGAGTGATGCAAGCCTTTCGGATTTGGTACTAGATAAATCACTCGAGATCTGTGTGTAGGAGTACTACACACGTGTCTGCACGCGAGACTTGTTCAGTCTCGCACCGTGAGACGGGCTGAACACGGCTGAATCCTTCTTTTAGAAGGGGGCGTAGCCGGTACTATCGAAATCAGCCAAGCGTATATTCTGATCAGACACTCCGCAAAGGTGAAAACCTTTGCGTTCAGTGCCGGGCCGCGGAAAACGCGGAAAACGCGATCTGCAAATGAATCCGACCGGAATCGAACTGGGGACCTCTCGCACCAATTTTGCTGACTATAGGACGGACGTCTCCGGTTACCATGGCATCGCCAAGTATACGCCAATATTGCGCTATAAATAGAAAAAGACGCTAATTAGGGCTGGGTATGCCCCAGCCAATGCACACATTTGTTGGCAACCAAAAATCAACCATTTGTAGTTCCCTGAGTGTGTAGCTTGCTGAGCTATTTACATCATGGAAATGGCAAAACCTTGAACAGTTATTAATTTTCCCGCAAAACAGGTCTTTTTTTACCGGACATTGGGAATAAACATGTCATAAACACTTCAGATAAGGCCACAAAATCAAGCGAAAATCCGGCTAACAGGGGGACAGCAGTGGTCCAAGTCCCAGGTCATTCCGACAAGTCTAGCTCAAGTTATAAGGTTTTGCGTGCTAAAACCTGAACATACGCTAAATGAGGTTTTTCTGTGTATAAGGCCACCTAGACATCATGTTTTCCATCCAAGAAGCCAAAAAACATGCCCAACTCGATCACACAACATCAGAAAAGGCTAGGCACCTCATCTGCCCTCCCCTGCCCTCAGCATGGCCAGCCTTGCCAGCGTGCGCATAGCAACACCATCGCTAGGCATACACGCACCAAGGGAGCATACACTATCAGAATACACTATGCTCAGCCCAAGGTTACCATGTAAATTTATGCCAAGAACTCAGCAAGTATACTCTGATCAGGCACTCCGCAAAGGTGAAAACCTTTGCGTTCAGTGCCGGGCCGCGGAAAACGTGGAAAACGCGATCTGCAAATGAATCCGACCGGAATCGAACTGGGGACCTCTCGCACCAATTTTGCTGACTATAGGACGGACGTCAGCAAGTATACGTGTAAAAACCTTAGAAAGACTGCCCAAGCAATAGAGGCAACTGCAGCCTGCAAACTTGGCAGCAAATCATACATGTTGTCTGCCAAGCATTCACATCCTATCCAGCTTGCCTTGCTGCACACATAGCAGGGAAGTCTTAATGGTTATAGCTCAAGGAAAGCAATGGAAACACCTATCTAATGCAATGCCACTCATGCAGTATGGCCGGCAAAAGAACCACTCTCACCTTCCTTTCCAATATGGCAATGCGCTAAGAAGCTGATGCCAGCTTGTTAGTATCTAGGCACATGCCGGATGTCGTTACTAAAACAGGCGTGTCAGATCCGGCACATAACAAAGCGTCGGAGCAAGCTCATGTCCAAAGGAGTATGGAAAACAAATGTCAACACATTGCCAACAACTTGACCTCGGCGCATTTAGCATGCCAGCCACAAACTACACGAAATTGTACGAAATTGCTAGGAATCTGACGATGCAACCGAAAGAAATGGAGCGCTTCCTGCGGGGAAACTGCCAGAAAAAAAGGCGAAAGGCCGACGTTAATGCAACTGCCTGCGTGGAAATGTTTCATGCATAAACTGGCACGCAAGCTCGAACAATAAGAGACATCATCCATTGACCAGGCGAACAAGGAAGGTGCGCCTTCCGTGAATACGTCGAAGGCGACATGCGCAGGCCTGCGTAGGTTCTTACCTTGAATGCCGGAAATGTAAAAGAAACCGGGAAGCTTCGGCACAAACTCGACAACACCATTAAGTTAGCTTCATAATCGCTCTTTAGAGCCTACGTTGCCTCACAATAGCTGCCGTAAACCTGCATTAAATTTCATGATCCGCAAGAGAAATTATATCCTGGACCCCCGCGCCCGTAGCCGTTCGAGAAATTAGCGATATTGCAAACCGTAAACTTTCCGCCATGAAATGAGGTCATCAACTAATCTTCTGCGAAATTCAAGCATTTTTTCTAGCTGTTTACGTGCCATATCGATTAATATTGCATAAAGGCATGCCGCCATGGCCACCTCCGCGAGGGTTGAGCGGTCCGGGCACACATTATACACCGTACGGACGGTACCGCGAATTTTTTGGCGCGGAAAATATTCGGCGCGCCACGTCCCCGGGCCGCGTGAACTCACGGCGCGAGCAATCATGTTAGGAATGTTATGACTCCGTTGGGAGTTCATGTGGCACATAGCCCTGAGAAAGGGGCATAGGGCCTTTAATACATTCTGGGCTACTTCCTGCCAGGGTAGGGTGTAAACTACACCTGCTCTAGGTGCACCATTAATTAATTAATTAATTATCAACATCACTCCGTTGGGAGTAGATGTAGCACATAGCCCTGAGAAGGGGCATATGGCTTTTAATACATTCTAGGCTACTTCATGCAAGGGTGGGAATGTAAGCTACCCCTGCTCTAGGTGCACCAGGGCACCCGCACCCTCATGGTCTATCACGCTATGCCCGGGTAAGGGGGGGAGCATGCCTGTGAGGGGGAAGATCATCACTGTGGCTATACAAAAACTAGAGCGTGGCGTCTCAGCAGAGAGAAGCTCTCTGCATGGGCACAGCATTACTAAATAAAACTAGGCATCGTCTGGAGTGTGGCTCATCATAGGCACACATGTACATTCTGATCAGACACTCCGCAAAGGTGAAAACCTTTGCGTTCAGTGCCAGGCCGCGGAAAACGCGGAAAACGCGATCTGCAAATGAATCCGACCGGAATCGAACTGGGGACCTCTCGCACCAATTTTGCTGACTATAGGACGGACGTCTCCGGATACCATGGCATCGCCAACTTACACCTACAGTCATCCGCAAAAGTTCTCCTGTCCGGGGAGTGATGCAAGCCTTTCGGATTTGGTACTAGATAAATCACTCGAGATCTGTGTGTAGGAGTACACATGTACATGATTACATAAAGCGCGTGGCTTAGCTGGAATAGGGCCTCTATGAGGCGTACATGTACATGGCCACGGTCTATCTATTCTACACTACTACTGCTGTATTCCCCTAAGCTGGGGCTTCTGGAGTCGCTGGGGCCGCGGGGGTCGCCTGCCAGGGCTTGTGGCCGACGTAGATGGCCGCCCCCTTCCAGTACACCGGCTGCCCCGCCTTGGTCTGCCGGAGCTGGTGGTAGGTCGGCCGGGCCATAGCTCCCGTCGCCGTTGTTGCTGCGCCAGGGTCAGGTCGTCATCAAGGGTGAAGAGAGTCTTCTCGAGCCGCTTGCGGCGTCTGAGAAAAGAAATCTTGTCCGCCGGGGTCTTAAAGGTGAGAAGGAGCGGGGGCGGCCCTGCCTTACCCCGCGCGCGGGGAAGGCGGTGGGCGGCCAGCTCGATCTCACCAGTAAGGCCCATGCGATCAAGGATTTCTCTCTCAAAAGCACGCGCAAGCTTCTCGGAATTCTCACCTTCCTCCATCTTGAGATTCTTGACAATGACGTTGAGGCTGCGCTTGGCGAGCTCGGCCTCCTCGCGGAGGTCAAGCGTCTGCCGCTGGAGCTGGGCTGCGACGGCGGAGGTGGTGGAGGTGGTATGTTGCTTAAGCATGTCCGCCCAGGTCGTGATGGGAGGAGCATCGCCGGCCAGGCCAGCCGGGGCTGGCTTGGCGGCAATGTCCTTCACTGCCTGGGCGGTGAGGCCTGCTGTGTTCTGCAAGACCTCGATAGCGATTGCATTATCCTTGAGGCGCTGGTCGATGTCGCGGAGCTGGGCGGTGATGGAGTCGGTGGAGACGGAGGGGGGGGGGGGGTGGAGGCGAGGAGGGTGGCGGTGGCGGGGGGGATGGTGGGGAGCTCAGCAGCCAGCGTGCCGCCAAGTGCCGCCACATCTGCGGCAAGAGGGGTCACGTGCTGCTCGAAAGCTTCCTTGAGGAGGGTGCGGATGGAGGCTTCGGAGGGGAAGGGGGGCGGTTTGGGAGCCCAGATCTCGGATTCGGAGCGTCCAACAAGGGAGCAGAGGGCGAAGCGTTGAAGCTTGGGGCGAGGCATGCGGTGAAGGATGGGGAGAGCCTCGGCGGGGTCGACAAGCTTGCCGTCACCAGGCCAGCGGCCACGGTTGTGGGACGTGAGGTACACGCACATGGCTAGAAGCGAGGCGTGATTGCCGTAAAACAAGTCTTCCATGAACCAAGTGGGGCGGCGTTGCCAGAAGCCGGAGCTGTTGACGTCAAAGGAGGTCTCTTCCCAGGGCGGCTCAGAAGAGCGACTGCGCTTGGGTTCAGGCGAGGCAGATGGCGAGGCAAGCCCGGGGGCGAGCACTAGAGCTTGGCTAGTGGCGCCGCTGCCTTCTGGGCCGGTTGGCGAAGCTGCAGCCGGGGCTGCAGACGTATTTTCATTGCTAAGCGCAGCCGCCAGGCTGCGTTGCGTCGAGAGGCGTTTGCTCATCGTATATTGCGTAATAGCGTCGGAAAATTATATCAGCATGTGCGTCTTAGAAAGACGAAGCGATTGTGATATTCACAGCTGAATTCGGCGCTCAAACGTGAAAGTTATGAGCTCCGACAGCCATGGCTACCTCGTGGCTCGTGGCTCGTGGCTCGTATTGAACAAAATGTGGCACATAGCCCTGAGAAAGGGGCATAGGGCCTTTAATACATTCTGGGCTACTTCCTGCCAGGGTAGGGTGTAAACTACACCTGCTCTAGGTGCACCATGACGGTGCACCGGCACCACCGTGCTCCATCAGAGCACAAAGGCCGGCCTGAGCCGGGGGCCCGTCATGGGGTAGAAGATCAGCATGGCTATACAGAAGCTACTAGGGCATGGCGTCTCAGCAGAGAGTAGTAGCTCGAGCTATGCGTGGACACAGCATAATAACTAAATAAAGAAAGCTAGGCAGCATCTGGTGGGTGGCACATCATGGGCACACATGTATGTACATGACTAAATAATGCTCTTGAATCAGCTGGTATAGTGCCTGTAGTGGGCGTACATGTACAAGGCCACCGTCTAACTATTCTACACTACTACTGCTGTATTCCCCTAAGCTGGGGCGTCTGGAGTCGCTGGGGCCGCGGGGGTCGCGTGCATGCCAGGGCTTGTACGTGGCCGACGTAGATTGCCGCCCCCTTCAAAGTACACCGGCTTCCCCGCCGTGGTCTGGCAGCCGGAGCTGGAGGTAGGTCGGCCATAGCTCCCGTCGCCGTTCAATGTTGCTGCGCCAGGGTCAAGTCATCGTCGAGGGTGAAGTAAGTCTTCTCGAGCCGCTTGCGATCGAGCCGCTTGCGCCGCGTCTAGCTGAGAAAAGAAATCTTAATAATTGTTCGCCGGGTTCTCAAATATGAGAAGAAGTGGAGGCGCCCCTGCCTTACCCATGCAGCGAGCGGGGAAGGCGGTGGGCGACCAGCTTGATCTCACCAGTAAGGCGGTCCATGCAACCAAGGATTCAGTTCTCTCTCAAACGCCTGTACGTGCTTGCAAGCTTCTCAGAATTCTCACCTTCCACCAGGTCGAAGTTCTTGACGATGATGATGAGGCTGCGCTTGGCCGGCGAGCTCGGCCTCCTCGCGGAGGTCCAGCGTCTGCTGCTGGAGCTGTGCTGCGATGGCGGAGGTGGTGGAGGTGGTGTGTTGCTTAACGGCCGTGTTTTTTAAATTAGAACGCGACATATCGCGTTGTAAGCTTTTTTTAGAAGGCCGGTATAGCACCTACTAAGGAAATTTTTTTCATGGTCATGTATATACTTTCCTGAAAGCCCGCAAATCAAAGTTATTTTTGAGCTACTCAGACCTACAACATGCTAATTCATTAGAGAGATACACTGGTGTGTTGAATACAGGGGGGTCTGACCATGACCGCGGGTTGTTGATCCTTTGTAGGTCACAAGTCATGATGTGCTTATTCACAGATGGTTCATGAAAAAAATCTGGCTTCTTGCACGAGCTATGGTGAACATACGCAGGCTTTGTGGAACAAAACTCAGGCCCATTGGACCACTGGAGCTATTTTTCATTAGCATCACAAACACATTAACGCAGTACAACGCAGTGGAAAAAATGAGAGCCCTTCATAACATGGCGCAACGACACGAGCCCCATAAACGGGGCCATAGTGCTCAAGCTTGGATCGAGGGTCAAAACGTTGAAAATAGGTGTTGTATAAGTTATACAGCATCAAACATGCATCAAACATCATGACTGGATGACCTAATATTTGATCAGGCACTCCGCAAAGGTGAAAACCATTTGCGTTCAGTACCGGGCCGCGGAAAACGCGGAAAAACGCGATCTGCAAATGAATCCGACCGGAATCGAACTGGGGACCTCTCGCACCAATTTTGCTGACTATAGGACGGACGTCTCCGGTTACCATGGCATCGCCAACTTACACCTACAGTCATCCGCAAAAGTTCTCCTGTCCGGGGAGTGATGCAAGCCTAATATGACTGAATCAGGCCCAGCCATAGCCAAAGCATCATCCACTCTCACAACGTGTTGAGCACATGCCTCCGGTGGGAAGGGAGGTGCTGGGTTTTCATTCCATATAACGCGTGCAATACTGAAAGAAAGAGGCGTGTACGAATGAAAGGCTTGGATAGGTTGAGCACTTGATCCATGAGCTTACATGCAGGCAAAGATTACGCTGGAATGCATGCTAGCAAATGGTGGCAAGATGCTAACAACACAGTGATTATACACCATGATTATGGGCACCTAGCTGATCTTCTTGCACAATCAACGCAGTATAAACCATCAACATCCAATCCTCACGATATCACATCCCCATCTAGTGCTTAACGGTTGGGGGATGATGCAGACGATATTTGTTTAAACTTTTGTGTAATTATTTTTCTAATGAGATTAGCATAGTACTCCGTGGCATGCCTTTGCGCATGACACGCAAGTACTTACTTACTTACTTACTTACTCACGATATATGCACGGCTTGACGACGTATACAGCACCTAAATACTGCACAACTGCAAACTGCTTTAGTGGCTGACATGCAAGCAACGTCGAGTAGGATGGCGGTCTTAGAGAGGCTGGGCAGAGGTCGGTAGAAATAAGTGGAAAACTGGCAGAATCTAGGTAGAAACACGATATATTTACGCCTGCAAGCACTATTGAGCCGGTGGCAGAGGCCATTTCCAGGAAAATACAGCATACCGTAGCAATATATAGCCACGGTCACGCCTTACGCTATTTGCCGGCACCATCACATGCCCGGAGCTACCCAATAAAAGTCTGCAAAAATCTCGGTTTAGCCGAGAGTTCGGGCGCGTTCGGAATGAATAAACATGTGTTAAGAAGTCGAAACACCATGGAAATACCAAGCATGGTGCCGCAGCAGACCCGAGTCCTGCCGTAATAATATGTATGCCGGTTTCCAGGGTTTTCGCATGAAAGTTGGGTGAGAAACTGGAAAAAACTACGTTTCCTTTGCCCCAGTACCTCAACAAACTCGTAGAAACCTAATTATCAACCTTTGAACGCATCATCATGGTCGTGCCACCCAACAGCCACTGAAATTCGCGCGAAAACTGGCGATATCGATTTACCTGCCGCGGCCGGCCAGCGCCGTCGTCTTCACCTTCGTCCCGCGAAAATGCCTGATTTCAGTGGTACATATTTGTTTGCAGCTGTCACAAAAAAAATACCAAAAATACCAGGATTTTTTCTTGAATTCTATGAGATGTTTCTGACCTGTGTGGAAAGTTTCAGACCAAAAATCGCATGCCACGTGTCAGATTACAACGCGATACATCGCGTTCTAACCCTTCAACGCGATGTATCGCGTTGTAAAAAAACACGGTTTAAGCATGCATCAGTGTCCGCCCAGGTCTGGGTGGGAGGGGCAGCGCCAGCCCAGCCAGCGGGGGCTGGCTTCAGTTGGCGGCAATGTCCTGGCCTCACCGCCTGGGCGGTGAGGCCTGCGGTGTTTTGCAGGCCCTCGATGGCGATGGCGATGTCAGGTTGAGGCGCTGGTCGATGTCGCGGAGCTGGGCGGTGATGGCGTCAGAGGTGGGGGTGGTGGCGGTGGAGGAGGCGAGGAGGGTGGAGGTGGCGGTGGAGCTAATGGTGGAGAGGAGGGGGAGCTCGGCAGTCAGCGTGCTGCCCATGGCCGCCACATCTGCAGCGAGGGGGGGGACGTGCTGCTCGAGGGCCTCCTTAAGGAGTAAGCGGATGGAGGATCCGGTCAAGGTGGTGGTGAGGGGCACGGGGGGGGCCAGAGCTCCTCGATGGAGCGTCCAACCTTGGAGGGAGAAGAGGGCGTATTGCTGAAGGTGGGGGCGGCGGAGTTTGAGGATGGAGTCGAAAGTGTAGGTGCGCCTCTGGTATGCACTGACGAGGCGACCCTGGATGAAGATCGAGCTGCTTGCAAAGTTCCGTAAGCGAGGCGTGCGATCCAAAAAATTAAACACGCAGGCCAGGATGCGATCGTGGTTGAGTTTGTTGACCAAAAAAGCGGGGCTGGCTGGCGTCAAAGTCGTACTACTCAAAAGTCGGCTCGGCAGGGCGACTGCGATTGGGTTCAGGTGACGCTGCTGGCGCGAGGCGAGCCTGGGAGGGGGCTGAGCGACCACTAGGGCTTGGCTAGTGGCGCCGCTGCCTTGTGGGCCTGAGGGCGAAGCTGCAGACGTTTTTCAGGGCTGAGCGCAGCCGCCAGGCTGCGTTGCTCAATCGGAGGAGCGTTTGCTCGCCATGCATATATTGCGTAATATTAGCTGAAGTCCGAAAATTATATCAGTGTGTGCCTCTTAGAAAGACGAAGCGACTGTGATATTCACAGCCGAATTTGGTGCCCAAACGTGAAAGTTATGAGCTCCGCCGTCAGCGGCATGGCTACCTCGTGGCTCATGGTTGTGTATACCGTGCGTTAGTAGCGGTGTGCACACGTGCAATATACTAGAACAAAGCGGGCATGTTCCTGGCGCATAATACTTACCTAGTTACCGCCCTTGCGTAGCATAGACTGTAAGCATAGATTACTTCCTGTTCACCTAAAGTTGCCCGGACTTACAGACTTTTTTTTTGCAAACTTATAGCCCGAGGCGGGGCCCGAGATTAATTAAGAGGTACCTTGAAATTAAATACGAGACATGCCTCTATCCAAATATATTTTTGGACGCGCGTTTCGATTGGCGTTAACTTGTAGTAGTGGACGACAACATGTCAAGCCGTTTAATTCATCTCGACTTTTACATTTTCACAAAGTTGTCTAAAAAGGATCAGTTATATACCCGGGACTTCTCAGGACTTTAAATCTCATCGACCGGGTTTCGAAACAACCCACGAACGCCGTGGATGCAGATCCAACGGAGTAAACAACGTCACGACCGACGCGGCGCCAAATAGTCGCATAGGTTCCTAGCTTTTCTGCGAGCCATTTTGCTGTACAACGTCGTGCCGCGTCGTGTACCCGTGAGATGTACCCGTGAGATGCAAAATCCGCTTGCCAGACCGGGAATCCGGGAACTCTGTCCAATACCGTCGTGCAGTACCACCAATGCACTACCAATCCATCAATCGTACAATACTACGACTTAACGCCAACAGAAACTCGCCTCCAAAACTAAATATTCATAGATGCACGCCTCTTATTGAATTTCAAGGTACCTCTTATTTAATCTCAGCCCCCGCAGGCCGCAGACTTGTCTTCTCCCGGTCAGGGCTACGTTTTGCAAAATACCTAAGTCCTAAGTGGAAACCATTTTTCCCTCCTGTTGGCCAATAGATTTAGTTGTTGTTGTTGCTGTGTCCCACGCCGCATATCAAGCAGTCGCATATTCTGATCAGGCACTCCGCAAAGGTGAAAACCTTTGCGTTCAGTGCCGGGCCGCGGAAAACGCGGAAAACGCGATCTGCAAATGAATCCGACCGGAATCGAACTGGGGACCTCTCGCACCAATTTTGCTGACTATAGGACGGACGTCTCCGGTTACCATGGCATCGCCAACTTACACCTACAGTCATCCGCAAAAGTTCTCCTGTCCGGGGAGTGATGCAAGCCTTTCGGATTTGGTACTAGATAAATCACTCGAGATCTGTCGCATATGAGCAGCAGAGAATCTATAGTGGCCGAGGGCCGGATGTATTTAGTATCGGTGGTAGTATCTATAGATTTAGTAGTTTGGTAATCGAGCCGCGAAACCGCGTGGAAGCTGTGCAACCACGACGCATGTACATTTGAGATCCTCTGGTTACCCCTTTTAGCGATCCTGGGCCTGGCAAAAATGCATGCTAGATAGCTTAAGCATCTAGACCACCCCGGGACATCGGCTAATTACTTCATCGGCAACAGTTACTGCACACACACGGTAATTGATCAGACACAGTGCGCAAAAAATTGGCAGCAGGAATCGACTTTGCTGTGACATGGTCATCACGCAAGCATGACTACACAAACCCACAACCTTCCACAAAAACAAAACCGAGATATTGCTGGACCAACAAAACACGAAAACCAAGCACCTCATGATCCCTCATCCAGCTCCAGAGCAAACAATCGGTATGGCTGTGAAGCCTTGAAAAACAACAATACAAGGGCAGTGGCTCTGGTGGTGTAGACACGTGGCAGCAGCGGTGATGAATGAGACATTCAGAGACGAGCAGCAACCGCAACATCAGACAAGGAACAAGTTGAAGCTGTATGCATGGAAAGAGCAAGGATACCTGTGCCAAACTAAAAAGAGTAAGTCTGATAATGGCAACCAGAGCACTTCCCCCTTGAGCAGAACATCTATATATTCACGGCTAATGGACACAACAAAAAAACCCAGAATAGACGTCAAGAAACGTTGCCGGTGGTAGTAAAAACAGAAAATGGGGAGTAGCTCGGGTGGGGGAGGGGAATGGTTCATGGGCTTTCCGGTGGGGACAAGAGCACATACTGTTAGTACTAAAACAAGGGCAGACAGGAACTTCCAAACTACACAACAGGTAACTGGAACAGCTACGGATCCATTAGACAACCGAACAGACTTTACGAAACAGGCGTGACACATCAATGTCCCGCAGCAGGACAGCGACACATGAAAGTGCCAGGCCAAACGGCTTCCACAGCAAGTGTACATAAATAAGCTTCTACTCTACCTTCCAGAACGATCAAACGGGAAAACACAGCATCCCAATACCACACCAAAAATCCGACGGGTATATTTGCCCAGCACCGACAGTTACTCGAAACAATCGTGCTGAACAATCAGATCACACACATGCAGACAAACCAAGGGACGATTCACCAATGCAAGCGTGGGCGCGCCGAAAAGGCTGGCACTCCTTCAAGCACTAAACGCTCATTGCATGAACTGCTTAAGTGCATCATGAGTAACAGTGATCAAATCAATGATAGCAGTGACAGCTAATACGAGCACCTCCAGACCACATCAGCTTCACAGACACCCTCTCCACCCCCAAAGCAAGCACAAAACACTGTAGTACGCCAAAGAAGATTCATATGAAACACTTCTGCAATACAGTTGCCGAGGTGAAGCACATTGCCCCCTAACCTTCCTTAACAACCCATACCAACCCAACCCCAACACACACAACAACAAAAAGAGAGATTACCAGCACTAGACAACCCAAAACACACACGCACAAGTACACAAATGCACCGGTACACACACACACACACACACACACACAATATTGACACAAAAAGACACACATCGGCCTTCTGTCTCCGCCATTTAACCCCTCATAAACAAAACACACGCCAACATGATACCAGAAGGGAGAAATATCTGTCGTCAGAAATATCTGTCGTCGTGCATGCACCCTCCCCACCCAAACAGGCGCACACGGCAGTCGAAGGAAAGCCTATTTCACTCCCTCACCGCAAAAAATGCACCTGGGAACTCACCAACCTAGGGCCATGCACACCGTTGTCTCCCCACGATACAGAAAGAGTTTACATAATAAAAAAACAAACTGGAAAAACAGAATGTCCAAACACCAGCAAAACAGTCCCACCATCCCAACCCAGACACCACACAACGTCCGTATGATATAACATCTTCCACGCCACAAACATGGATATCACCTCTTCAGCGCGGTCATGCATTGCTCAGCGCCTGCCAAATAAACCGTTCCTCTAAGGATAACCTGCGAGGTTATCCTTTCCCGTCCTTGAAGAGCTGCCCAGGACTACTAAAGCTGCAGGAAAGCCCGGGGACCAGTCTAATACGACTACAAAAGTGGTCGAAAATATGCATGAACCAAAGTGGTGAGGCAGCAGCATCCGCCAATCTCATACAGCGGGTGATTGCAGCCCACTGGAACAAGACCCTTCTCTTTCAGTTGTTTAGCTTCGGGGGTGTGCACGGAAAGTTCAGGGGGGAATACTGACTTTATTAACGAATCAAAGTACATAATGGGACACGGGCGCCTGTGTCGGGGCCGCGACTTTGGCCTATGCATACACACCAAGTTGTGTACAATTTACCGCGGCGAATACGTGCCGGGTTGCGTACGCCACGAACCGAAATGCCAGGCAGGACGGGAGCACTATGTAAGGTCCCGGAATACAGATAGGGCGTCAGCCAGCCCTACATCGCCGCCTTTTAAAAACATTGCCTCGACATCACGGCATACAATGTCCAAACTATGGTCCAAAGCCGTATGGAATATTTGTTTAACGCTTCTTGGACACACCGACGGTCTTACCGCGGCGGCCGGTGGTCTTCGTGTGCTGACCACGCACACGCAGGCCCCAGTAGTGCCTCAAACCACGGTGGTTCCTGATCTTCTTCAGGCGCTCAAGGTCGTCACGGAGCTTAATATCCAGGACGTTGGAGGTGACCTGAGAGTACCGGCCATCCTTAATATCCTTCTTCCTGTTGAGGAACCAGTCAGGGATCTTGAATTGGCGAGGGTTGGTAACAATGACCATAAGACTCTCCAGCTCCTGCGCGCTCAACTCGCCGGCCCTTTTGGACATGTCAACCTCAGCCTTCTTGCAAACCACGTTGGCAAAACGGCGACCCACACCCCTGATGGATGTCAGGGCATACATGATTTTCTGACGCCCATCGACGTTAGTGTTCATCAAACGAATAATGTGCTGGAAATCTTCTCCAGCGACGAACGACATGGTTGCTTGTTCTCTGGCGCAACTGGGCCACAAAGGCTGTCAGCTGCCTTGCCACGGCGAGCAGAAAGAGGAAGGGCAAAATGATCAATGGCGGCTTTTACTCGTGCACGCACCAGCCTCCTCCCGCAGCAGCAACGCGGCGCGCCGGTGGGCAAACCTAAGCCGGGTGCTCTATATACCGGTAGTACTGTAGAGCCCTCGCAAGTCGCAACCCCAGCGCGCAACCCCAGACGGCCTCGGTCATTCACTACTACGGATAATGCAAGTAGAATGTACGCAGGAATAGTTAGACGTCTCACTTCTCTTTTGTACACACCAGTAATCATGTAGTAATTTGTAGTTGC
>RPFO01000080.1:6091683-6204183 GCA_009746045.1 Mesostigma viride | reverse complement strand
TGCCGTGAATAGACAACAGGAGCAGCTTTTTGCCCGATTAGGGCTTAGGGTTGACCGGTGTGGCGCTCTTAATTGTGACCTGGCATGTCAATCCACAAGCTGGCATTCCTCCGAGGGCCCGCGTGAAGGTCTGCCATCAGCGCACAAGCGCTCTAGAGTATTTATTTTGCCTCATTGATGCTGGAGCTTGGGAACTCAACCCCAACAAGGGGTCCCCCCATGCAGCAAAAGCCCAGTCGTCTAGGGTGGAGATGGGTGACACTGGCGTGCGAAGGGTGGAGGCGGGCGATACTGGCATCGGCCACCGTCCTTCACTCTCCTCTCCAGTGTCCTGTGCCTCACACCTCTGACAATGTTTGCCCCAAAAAATCACTTCCGACCACTCTTTATGTAGACCTCCATACTTGTAGAAAAAGAAAGGAATTTATTAATCATCTTTATAGAAACGTTGTCCCTCCTGTCAACGCTCACGTACACCCCACAAGTTTACACTCCCGTGTAGTTTTGTAGTTGAAATTTAAGGGATGGGGTTCTTTACAATGTTGAACCCAATAGGTCTGTGTATGCCCCCTGCATTTGCCCCGCCTGCCCTTCCTTGCCTTCCCATGCAGTCTTTTCCCCTCCCTTTCCTATGCTTTCCCTAAAGGCTTCTCTATGCCTTCTTTTCCCTTCCCTTTCCCATGCATTCCCTAATGCCTTCTCTATGCCTTCTTTTCCCTTCCCTTTCCCATGACTTCCCTTGCCTTGCGTTGCCATTGTCCGTCCGCATCACTGCCCTCACCCCTCGACCTCCGCTCTCACCAGCCCCCTTCCCCGGCATCCTCGCGATCCCGCCCCCGATCTACTCCACCTATCTGGGAGCGGCACAGGACGACTTCAGCACAGGGATTGCACTACTGCCGACGTCACCTCGCGGCGCGGGGAACATGAGCGTGGCGGACGACGGCCAGGGACTCTACACGGTCGTTGTCTGCGGCCACACAAACTCACCGGGCTTCCGAAGGAACGCGTTTCTCGATCGACTGCTGGGCGTGCAGGCAGGGTTCATCACACAGTTCAGTCCCACGGGTGGGTGTGACAAGTGACAGGTTTCAATGACACAAGTATGACCATAGTCCTCATGCTTTGATGGCTGGCAGTGTTTTCTGAGCTGGCATGATCGAGGGCGAGTATTTTCTGCCATGCAGTGGAAGTCTTCCCGTTGAATCTCTCAACGCCCGACGCCGCAAGGTCTGCCCGCTTGCATCTTGGCGCGGTCGGTACATACGCCATTCCACATCCCCTCTCTCGACCGTGTTTCCCCACTGTGCGCTTGTTGAAGCCATACACACTAGCGTGACCATGCGCACCAGTTGAACTAGTGTGACCATAAACTCTGTACTTGCCCTACCGTAATAACCGTTCCTCTATAGAGCTGTTGCGGCATGGCGCCCTGCCCCAGCCGTAGCCATGATCCTTCAGTTATTCGCTTCGGTCCCGACATAAATACACACAGGCACACACAGGCACACACACGCGCACGCACGCACACATCGCACCCACAGACATACATACAGACGTACACACAACACAACACTATACTATACTATAGTGACCACGCGCACGTACTCCCCCAGTTAATTCCATAACCCTACCGCCGTTCCCTTCCAACCGCTGCGGCACGCACTTTTCATCCCAACCCCCCAGGGCGCCATCGTGTCCACTTCGTCGACAGCTGTATTACCCATCATCCTGTTAACGACTTTCTTCCCCGACGACTTCCTTCCCCGTCGCCTACGCTGTTCCCGGCCACTCCCATCCCGCCATGCAACACCCCCCCGCCCCGCCCCCCCTGCCCCCAGGCACCATCCTTCTCTCCGGCTTCATCGGCGGCGACAGCTGGAACGCCCTGTATGCGGCCGCGGGCACCGACCGGGGCACCTTGTGGGCCGTGGGTGAGACGAACGCGTCCACCCTGCCGGTAACCAACAATGCGTACCAGTCGGCGCCGGGGGGGGGCATGGATGGGATGATACTGCTCGTCGACCTCAACAGTGCGTAAATATGAATCTACTTCGACAGTACTTCTTTTATATATTCATTTATATATAGTAGTAATACTATGTATATATTAAAAATGATAAGTACTTACATCAGACCAAACATAACCAAAGCCAACGCTAACTAATAAAATATATAGTAGTATATCTTACGTAAATATATTCTATATTTGTATCTATTCACGGAAAGTTGTAGCGCACGTTGACCTGAACAGTGTCAACGGTGTATCTCAGGTATGTTCAAGGAAAGCTGTCGATCGAGCATGCACGTCGACCTAAACAGTGTGCTGAAGGTATGCCTTATACCAGTGTATGTTCAAGGAACGTGGAAGCATGCCGACCGGAACTAGGGTGGATAAGGTGCATTCCGTAACTTGCGGCCTGAATGTATTGCACGGATGGGCTACAAGGCTCTAGCTGATAGCCGTCTGGGTATGTGCGTAGTAAGGGCACGAGGATTGACGGCATCACCCTGCACGTGCACCTGAAGAATGCACTCGTTTGTCGTTAGTGCATCTGCCTCAGCCGGACCATGACAGGTTATATTATGTCGGGGTTAAGCTCTACAGGTACTTGTGCTCCCGTTGGGGAGTCAAGGAGCACCGGAGTGCTTTCAATCCCTGTATGTGCACAACAGGTGCATGGTAGTACAACATTTTCACAATCCGAGCGAGGCAATCAACGGGGCTGCCTTGCGCAGCCGTAGCAGAAGTATGAGATCAAGTTGTATCTTACTACAGGTTGTCGGTGTACAGGTCATCGTGCCATGCAGACATCATGCCCTTACTTGAATAGGATTAGCCGGCGATTGCCGCTATTCACACTCACTGGTGTGGTGGTAAGATACATCAACTGGCATTCTGACACACACCGGATAGTTAGTTTAATGTTGTTCCCTTGGCATAGTTTGTTATGTCCCCTTGTTATAGTTAGTATTATTTTGTTCCCTTGGCATAGTTTGTTATGTCCCCTTGTTATAGTTAGTTTTATTTTGTTCCCTTGGCATAGTTTGTTATGTCCCCTTAAATCTCACCATTGACGGCGGCACGTGAGTAACGCATCATGCTTCATCTGACTAGTAACTGTCACCACCGATGTCGCTGCATGCTGTGTAAGGCCCAATCAGCAGCCCTGCCATGCAGCACGCCTGCATTACTCTCCTCTGCCGTTGTTAGGTGCTGCGCGGTTTCCGCTGGTATTTTGGTAAAGCCACCCAACCATTAAACAGCCGCGATCAATCCTTTCTGGCCACGTGTTGTTGGGCGTTTGAATGCATGGTGCGATCGCCGTGTGACGGATGCCCTTGTTTTGGCAACGGCATCTGGCGAATGGCGGACGGCCGGGCTGGGCCGGGCCGGCAACTGGCGAATGGCGAATGGCAGCCAACCCGCCCACCCTGGCCTACCTGAGCTACTTGGGTGGGGCCGACCAGGACTCGCTGTACGCAGTGGGGGCGACGTCTGCCTCGACCGCGTGGGTGGGGGGCCGCACGGGCAGCCAAGACTTCCCGACGAGTGAGGGCGCGCAGCAGAACTTTCTTGGGGGGGGGACGCTGGACGCGGTTTATGCCCACATCTTCACCGACGGTGAGGCCTGGCTGTTAGGGATGTTGGTGGGTTCATTATAAACCTTAAGGTAGACGAACATACTGGACCAGCTACTGATATCCTCGTGCCCACAGTCTACACTGATAGTGAGGCCAGATGTGTGGGTTGCATATGAACGTTTAGACGATTAACTGGACCATCGGGTGTGCCTATTATATATAGCTTCAAATGATAGTGAGGCCAAATAATATTGTTGGGTTGAATTGACATCCCTACCCTATTGATGTGATACTGGGCTACACACTAGTAAGGATGTACTATCATTAGATAGTGGTTTTGCCCAGGGGGAACGGCTCCGGCCATGGTCAATTACAGTGAAGCGTGCATGGGACAGTAAGGTTTGATTTTTCATCAGTCTACTGATCTGGGGCCTGTGGTTCAGTACTAGAATGATGTAGCACTGTAATACAATGCCCGGATGCCCACTGTCCTTCCACCTTCACGGATAAATAGTAGGTGAGACGTACCAAGGATGGCAGTCTCCAACGGTTTGAAATGAAGTATAGCACGTGAATAATGATATCGAGTATAATATCCTCATGCCACATCGCCTTTATGACAAGGCCGCGAGAATGATGCCAATGGTCCAAGTTGCACTTTTCTGCAGTACCCTCACGCCCGCTGCCATGGATCCCCTAAATGGAGATTATATAATTGTCATTATGCCTTGTGTCAAGGCCAAGGATGATACTACACTCTACATTATATAATACTATAGTGCAATATAACACTATACGACGATGTAATACTGTAGTGCAGTATAATACCGTACGACAATATAAAACTATAGTGCAATATAATACTATACGACAGTATAATACTATAGGGCAATACTATCGGGCAATATAATATTATAGGGCAGTACCCTGATGGCTGAAGCACATTGCAGCCATGTCACCTGCATTGTTGCCTTTTTGATCCCCGCATTCCCCCTCATCTACAGCTCCTATTCAGTAAAGCTCCTGTTTATATCATAGCAGTTGGTCCTGGCATCGCGTATCCTTCTTTCTTAAATAATTCATCTCCTTTCGCTTGTGCACTTATCACCCGTGGATGCCATGAACAGGCTTCAATCCTCGTCTACAGCTCCTATCTGGGAGGTTCATCATTGGCTACCTACCTGCATGCCCTCATTCCTCGCGAATACTTTTTCCATTCACACATTGCTTTCACCCGTCACGCGACTCCCTCAGGCTCCCTCGCGTAGTAACCGCTCTGTTCATCAGGTCAAGGACTCTTAGCTAGACGTCCTTACTTCTGAATTAGTTAGTGTTTATCTCCACCTCCTTATCAGGTCATGACATCCTTGTCTAACATGTCATGTTTCCGTGGTCTTGTCTATCGGTCTCCTTCGATTTGGACACTCACGACTACATCATGTGTCAGGCTCCCTCATCTACAGCTCCTATCTGGGCGGTGGTCGCGATGACCAGTTTAATTCCATATCTGTCACCTATGACGATGGGTTCTGGGCCGGCGGCCACTCCCAGTCCCCCAACATGGAGGTTGTGGCGAGCGGGCGGGACCCTGGGGGGCGGGGTAAAAGGGACGGCGTGGTCGTGCGCTTCGACGCACAAGGTACGGTGGTGGCGATACATTGCCATGATGGTGGCGATGTTGGTGGCGATGTATAGTAGGGCCCTAGTTACCTATAGCTTGGTGCCTTGTGGCCTTATCACGGTCACTATATACGGTTTGCTAGCAATCAGCGCGGTGGGGTTTCTATAAAAAGGTGCATGCGACTGGTGATGCCATGATACTGTACAATAAGAACGGGTGTACGTGTAGCATGCAGGACCACTTTTAGAGGGCGGGGAAGATTGCATAGCATGGCATGCATGCATGAGGTCATGGGGTGGTCAGTTTGCGCGCCCAAGGCGATGCATGGAAGTTTCAGTTCCCGGACATGCACTTGAGGAGGTATTGTGTGTGTTCTTTTTATTGCTCATGTGCCTCCATCGACATACACACACACACACTGACGTACGCGCAGGCATGCATGCACTACCAGGCATACATGCACACGTATGTGCACACATAATCACACACACATGCATGCATGCACGCACGCATGCATGCACGCGCATGGATGCTTTGTCAGCCATGTACGCACACGTGCGCACCGCATGCACAATCCGTCACACACACAATTCTATACTGTACTATAGTATGGTAGTAGCATACAGTTCTCGTGCACACAATTCTATACTGTACTATAGTATGGTAGTAGTATCCAGTCCACGTACACACAAATCTATACTATACTATAGTATGGTATATAGTCCACATACACACAAACGGCATGCATCTGCCGCTCTCCAATGTCGATGCATGCATCAGCTAGTAACTGCATACTGCTGTGCACACACTCATTCCTTGTTAATTCTGGCCACTTTGTGGGCGGGTGGGTGGGTGGGTGGTGGGAATGAACGCAGGCGCGGTGCAGAGGATCACGCGGCTTGCCACCTCCGAAGATGACAGCATCGCGTCGGTCTCAAACTCAGGGGGGGCCCTGGACGAGGCCGTTGTGTGGCTCGGGGGCCGCACGGAGCTTGGGAGCGAGTTCCCAACAAGCCCTACCGCCACGTTTCCTAACGATGTGGAAAATGTCGCAGACCTGAGTGGCTTTCTGGCAATGGTCAAGGCCCCCGCTTAGTATGGGGACCAATTAGGAGCCCGATGGTTAAGGCCCCGCGTAGTATGCGGACCAATTAATAGCACAATGGTTATAAGGCCCCAGCGTAGTATGGGGACCAACTAATACAGCATTGTAACCATGGGTAGTCGCTATTTGGGGGACCAGCGTTCTGATGCACCTGGACCTGCGATGGATGCCGGCGAATGGTGGCAGCACTTGGAACCTGGGATTGATTCACTATGCTGTCTATACATCAATCTTCCATGACGTTGGAGCGCCATGCGTCCAGGAATGGTTGTCTCACTTAAAATCAATGTCAACTGAGACTGATGCTCAATGTGGCAGCCAAAGCATTGCACAGAAGACAGACCAGTTGCCTGGACTCGTATAGCTTATAGCTATAGGTTTGGTTTTGGTAAAATTGTAATTGAAATATCCTGGATGAATGCATCGTATTACTGTCAGCATTTCAGTTGCATGGGTGATAGAGGTTTGAATGGGCATGGTAGCTCGTGCTGATCCCGTAATCTTGTGCCGAGCTGGTGTGCTGAGCTGGCGTACGTACACTTGTGAGCTAGCCACCTGCTTGATCCTTTGGCTGGGTCATAAGATCGGAATCTAATTACCATGCCCTGTGGAAATGGTTGCCTTGCATGCAAAGCCTCAGGACATGGCTGTTAACGCAGAATGCATTATCCTTCATCCGATCCGTTCATTATCATGCAATATCCACACCATGCTGTGTGCGAGCCAAGCAGATAGTAAAACTAGCTTGCCAAAGCCCCACAAGGCTTTACCCAAGGCGCTACCTACATCAACTTGGGAAAACGGTTCTTCTTATAGGAACAAACCATGGACAAGGGGCTGGGCATGGCCGATGGCCATCCACGCGTCAGGCAGCTATGCTAGTACAAACGAAATGCTCAGGAAGCTCTCACAAAGTATCGCACGGATCCATGGCATTTGAGCTGCTGTATACACCAATACAATGAGCTGCTCAAAACTGATGGAACTAAACAGCATACGGGTTTGTTCGGGACATTAAGGGTGCTGCACAAATAGCTGGCTTCGGCGCCCTCAGGGGTATCCTGCACCCCTGGATATCACGAGGGTTATCAGGCAGAATCAAACGGCTCTACAGACAAGCTTGAAAGTTAGCCAAAATAAGCTGACAGGCGGGCTCACATGCGAACCTCGAAGACAGAGCATCCGGCATCGTGGCTTCGTCACGTGGGGCCGGTGTATGATACAGCTCCATTTCGCGCACTATTCATCCCACAATCAGCTCGAATATCTGCTGGCGAGCTCGCCTGTGGTCCAGAAATGGAAGATCCAGCCAAGAATGATCCGGGCGGCCGCAAACGCAGGCTCCCTAATAAGCGCCATTCCCACCCGCGTTTCGGCATCACTGGTGAAAGACTCGTCAATGTCGTAACAATCCTGGTCGTGGTTGCTGCAAAAAAATGGCTGGCAAGTCACTACATGTACTACGATGGCCCCCCGACGCCCAGCCTTTCGAACATTAAACAGCAGACGAATCTCGGGCAAGTGCTGCATAATGCTGGAGAAATTTCCCTGTCTTTTACTAACCCGGGTCTGTACAACATCCTCTGGACAAAACCCCAATAATTTTTCGGAAGGACACGGAAGGGCACTTGGGCATGTTATTATGGCCGTTGCGAGTTGTGACTGTCGAGTATCGCGGTAAAGTCAATGGTCTGTCAACCCTGTGTCAACGTAGTCGCTCCCGCGACTGCCGCGCCGCGCCGCGCCGCGCTGACGCCACGGTCCGATCAACCCCAACCACGCTATGAGCCGTTCGATGGACGTACATAACCCGGCGTGGGCAAAACCCTTCGGAAATCGTCTCTACCATGTTCTAAGCTCTGAAAAAGTTTGTAATGAACCTTTCTGGTTTTAACGCCGCGTGATGAATGGGACATCAAACGACTGTTTGAAGGGTGTCTCCCCACACCTTGTTACGATATGACACCCTTTACCCAACTGATGGCTTCCCTCACTACTGACTGTCCATGGTATTGGAGCAGGGGATTAGGTGCGTGAACATGCAGTTAAGGCATGCATCAGAGTACCAGATGAGGTCCACGTGGATACTTCACCTGCAAAGGCAAATGGCGCGACTCACTTGCAGATAGCAACTCCGCGTCATCAGGACTATCCAAAACGGCTGTAACCTTGGCCATGATGACGGGTGTGGGGGTAGGTTGCATGCTAATGACCACCGACTCGATAGCCCAAGAGAATATAAAGTCGGTTGTCTCCTTGATAAAGGCTTCTCCCGGGGCTTGAGGGGTTTTAGGGGCATACCCAGGGGTCACCCACAACCAGCTACTAGTATGATGTGAGACAACTATGCCTGGACGCATGGCGATCCAACGCTGTGGAAGGACTAGGGTAGTTGTTTGAGAGGAAAGACGCGAAGGCCGCGGGAGCCGCGTGGCTATCTCTAGGTAGACCTGCATGGAGGGAGACAGAGGGTAACAAGAAAGGTTGATAGGGAAAACACACATGCACAAACACACACACACACACACACACACACACACATACACACCACCACCACCACCACCACTAATTATAATTAATTAATTAATTAGACTCGTGCTCCCGTTGGGGAGTCACGGAGCATTAACCCCGATGGATGGATGGATGGGTGCAAACATTCCTACCGGTCTAATCTATCTACATTGGCTACATACTACATCTACCTAACAGCATTCTAACTACCACAGCTATCTAGGCAGCCGCACGCTGCCCGAGGGGGAGCTATCTGGCGTGCCGCCCGCGGGACTGCACACGCGGGCGCTTCCCCACGGGGGGGGGCTCATTGTCCTCTATGACCTGGGCCCACTTGGCCTTGTCCATCATCTTCTTCCAAATCACGGAGAGGCCGAGGCCCCCCACGTCCTCTACGAGCTGTTCCTTGAAGGTGCGGGCCTTGCGGCGTCTAACATCACTGGGCCCAGCCCACGTCAGGAGGTGCCGGCCAGGCTGGGCTGGTCGCAGTCCTGCGGGGGGGCCACGTGAGGTGTCTACCTGGTTGGTGCGAGCTAGGTGCCCTACAAGCTGCAGGCGGCGTTGCTTAATGGTGCTGGTGATATAGGGCATGCCCTGGTACAGGTCCTCATTGCGGACATGAGCAGCATATCCTACTCTGAAAATGGAACGTGCGCAGCATGCTGGTGACCGCGCCGTCCAGCTTGCGGGCCAGGTCGGCGGTGAGGGTCCACGTCTCGGCGCCATACGTGAGAACAGGAAGGACGAGGACCTTGAACAGGTCCTGTTTCTCGATCTTGCCCAGGGGCTTGCGCCACAGGGCCCGGTACTGACGTAAAGCGTGCCAGGCGAGGGAGATGCGATGGTCCACATCAGCCTCGCAGCTGGGGAGCAGGCTGCCCAGCAGCTTAACGCGGTCCCGATACAGGACTCGAAAGCCGTCTAGGAGATAGAGGGGCGGCGGTGGGTTGGTGAGCCCAACCGCCAGGGCCTCTGTCTTCACCACCACTAGCTACCAACACAATCAACCAAAACTAAGAAGGAAAAGAGGCCCGAACACATACACGTAGGGGCTAAAAGAACAAGTAAGGAGTATACAGGCTACACATTTCCATCACATTTCTGGCCTGCGCTGGTTGTCTCCTTGATACATTACAAAGGGAAAAAGAAAAAGAAATAATAAAGAAAAAAGAAAAGAAAATGTAAATGGTAATAATACAAACAATAATAAATAAAGACAAAGTAAAGAGTAATAATAATAACAAAAACAAAAAAGGAATAAAGGAAAGGTCATTGCTGGGATGTGGTGAGGCACAGGCGATGTTGGAGTATGGGTCAGGAGTTCGATTTTTCAGCGCCCATGGTGCCCGGCTCGGGGTCTCCTATCCAACAGGGTCTAAAGCCTCGTGCCCAGCTCACTCCAATGAAAAAGTGTATAAGGTGAAAAGGGGTCGGCAGTATAGTAAGATTGTCATTTACCCATTACCGAAAAAGGGCTTGGGTAAATTTTCTGAGTCCATCTGCCATGGCGGATCATGGTGTGTGCATGGAATGCAAATGCCGGTTAGTTTGCAAGTTGGAACAAAGAGATCAATAGCCTGCCATGCAGTGGCCACATCCAATCGATCGAGTCCTTAGACTCAAAACTAGACATCATGATATATCAATGGTTGTCTCCTTGATATCAAGGAGACCTTCAGGCCGCTTCAAGCTGCATGCTCGGCAGTTGGCTTCCCGACTGCGAGGACGACATGACGACACGGATCGGCATGGCGTGGGCGCACCTCGATCCATGACCACCGCCGCTGGTGGCGCAACCCCGCCCTACCCCGGATCGTCAATTAATTAATTAATTAGACTGGTGCGCCCGTTGGGGAGTCACGGAGCATTAACCCCGATGGATGGATGGATGGGTGCAAACAGTCCTATCTGTCTAACGGCCTAACCGGTCACGTATGGGGCCACGTCTCGGCCCCATACGTGAGAACAGGGAGGACGAGGATCTTGAACAGGTCCTGTTTCTCGATCTTGCCCAGGGGCGTGCGCCACAGGGCCCGGTACTGGCGTAAAGCGTGCCAGGCGAGGGAGATGCGATGGTCCACATCAACCTCGCAGCTGGGGAGCAGGCGGCCCAGCAGCTTGACGCGGTCCCGATACAGGACTTGAGATACGGATCGTCAAGCGTGACCTCTTCAAGGTCGTCATTCTGACGATCCTGACCTACGGCGCCGAGACCTGGACACTGACGCAGGAGCTGGAGCAACGACTCGACGGCGCCGTCACCAAGATGCTGCGCAAGGCCCTTAACATACCCTTTGGTATGCACATTAGTAATGAGGATTTGTACGCTGATTTAATTAATTAATTAATTAGACTCGTGCTCCCGTTGCGGGGAGTCACGGAGCATTAACCCCGATGGATGGATGGATGGATGGATGGATGGATGGATGGATGGATGGATGGATGGATGGATGGATGGATGGATGGATGGATGGATGGATGGATGGATGGATGGATGGATGGATGGATGGATGGATGGATGGATGGATGGATGGATGGATGGATGGATGGATGGATGGATGGATGGATGGATGGATGGATGGATGGATGGATGGATGGATGGATGGATGGATGGATGGATGGATGGATGGATGGATGGATGGATGGATGGATGGATGGATGGATGGATGGATGGATGGATGGATGGATGGATGGATGGATGGATGGATGGATGGATGGATGGATGGATGGATGGATGGATGGATGGATGGATGGATGGATGGATGGATGGATGGATGGATGGATGGATGGATGGATGGATGGATGGATGGATGGATGGATGGATGGATGGATGGATGGATGGATGGATGGATGGATGGATGGATGGATGGATGGATGGATGGATGGATGGATGGATGGATGGATGGATGGATGGATGGATGGATGGATGGATGGATGGATGGATGGATGGATGGATGGATTAATTAATTAATTAAACTCGTGCTCCCGTTGGGGAGTCACGGAGCACCGAAGTGCTTTTAATCCCTGTGTGTGCACTACAGGAGAAAGGGCAGAGACCCCCAGTCTCCTTCATGCCAAAGGCATGCCACAGCTGCAATCGGGCGCGGCTAGCTAAAAGGACAGGCTAACGATCCGGCAAACTGTGGGTGCAATAAGACCCATGTGAGCATGTCATAGCAAGGAGCGTGGGCAAGTAATCTGAACATAGCCAGGGCGTAGCATGGCTGTACTAGAACTAGGCTAAGGCTATGGCTGGTTGTGTACCGTGCGTTGGCGGCACGTGACTAGGTTTGTTGGCACAGCTAGGCAAACATTCTAGGCATGGCTGCCTTAGCGACAGTGACTCCAATGGTTACAGTTATGCAACACAAAGCTGGAATGCTCGGGCACTGCCAAATGGCGTGTGTGTGCGTGAACGACGAGACACCTTGGCATTAGGATAGAATGGCACATATACTGCTGGCCAGCCGTCAACGATGGCTGGCCAGACTTTGCGTAAGTTAAACTAACTTACTGATCCTGGACGGACTAGCCTATCAGTTACAACCTGATCTAGTCAGTCCTAACATGACAACTACAGTCCCGGTACTGAGGTACCGGCTCATCACATACTGAGTATAGCCACGTGTCCATGCCACGACTGCTCTAGTCCAGCACCGTCCCAGTACCCAATTGGGCGCCGGCGGTGCTGGCACGTGTCCACTTAGGCTACAGGCGGGAGACTTAGACTAACTCCCACTTTAAGTTTTCTTTGGGTTTCAACAGAAACACACATAGCCATCAAATGGACGCAGCCATTCCCAATGCCGTAAAAAAACTGTCAGATAACCTACTAGGACCCAAAGGTCACCTCACACATGTACAAGAGATGCATTAACTCGTCGTCTGTCCCAACTCAGTCCTCACAGGAGGACTGAGTTGACAACTTTCAACCGCGTGTAGCGACTAGGTGGGGGGTCCATCCCAAATGTTTTGATGTGGATCAGGGGTGTACTAGATGTCATTTTGTTGGCAAAAATACTGCATATGTGAAAACTTGACCCGGACACCTGAAAATTACGCGGACGTTGGGCACCCCTCGCGAATTTGCATTTTTCGGGATAAGAACGAGTGGAAAAAATTCAATCAAATCCTGGTGCATGAAGAAAAAATATAGGCATGTAAACAATATAGTTCTTGAAACGTGGCAAAAAACTGGGCTCGATTTGGCCACTGCAACTGCCTGAAACAATTAAAAAACTCTCAGTCCTCAGGAGAGGAATGGGGCTTTTGCTAACTTTGCTAGCATGTAAGTGCGGTCATACTACACCACCGTGGCCACCAACCACCCCAATCAACTCATTTCCCTTCAAGCATTACAGGACAACACACTTGCATCATCATACTTCAGGTATATCATACCTTATCATGTAGTGAGAGCCTATGCATGCATGTAGGGAATGGGCTTGGATACCTACCAACCAAGGGTTACATTATAAGTGTCAACCACCAATATAATGGGTAGGTTAAGCATATTTCCTTTGTTTCTAACAACAATAGATATGGCTATAACTGTTTTGCCTTGCCATGATGTGGCCAACATAGTTGCCGGCACATGATGGCAGTGGTTTGTCACCAAGACTTTTCACTCACCCGTAAAAGCTTGAATGCACCCTTGACGCAGCCCGTGGCCACACAATCATGCAGTATGAACGTAGCAAAAGAATAACTAACATCTATGAAGGTGTTTAAACCTGCACAGCTCCTAAAACCCTGCACAACTACACTGGGTTAAGGCAAATGCCTGATAACATCATCTGAAAAGGGGGTTTTAGAGAGGGGCAGGCAACGGTCAAGAAAGAGCATCAAGACTTGAACCTGACAACGCCTCGCAAGCTTAAACTCATGTACGAACATCAAGAAACGAAGAGGCAACGATTATCCGGCTTTACCTGGCACGGCTGGCGTTACCTTGGCCCAGGCGGTGCCCGCAAAAGTGGCACTTTGCGGCACATAGGCCATGACGTGACAGAATGGTCGAAATCATCAAATCTATACTGTCACTCAATTTATTCTAATACAATGCATGTTACAATGTAGAAAGAAACCTATCAGCCATTGAAATTGCGCCGGAAAGCAAGCGCAGTCATCAATTCCGTCGACCTGCCTTATCGCAGTTTTTTCCAGCAAGAACAGTGCCGACACCGGGTAAATCGCATCCCCGCGAGCTAAAAATTGATTTTTATCATCTTTAGGGCATATTAAATCTATTTCCTGAGTTTGGACAGATAACTCGTCCGCAAACGTAAACTGCATGCATGGGCGCGAGCCGCCATGGCTAGGTCGTGCATTTCCGGAACTCGCGTTTCACGTGGAAAAGTACCCTTACCACCTGTACTTTGACCGTACATTTAGCCGCTCATACAAAATCCAAAAAAATCCCAAAAATATGTCCAAGAAAGATCTTTTCACGTAGTATTTGAATAAATTTTGAGAGAATTTTTTTGTCAAACATTCTGACCGGGGCGAATTTTCTACGAAACCCAAAAACTCGGTCCTCTAGAGAGGACTGAGTTCAACTCAGTCCTCCGTAGAGGACCAGAGACAGACGACGAGTTAAAAAGGCCCCATGTCTCAAGCATGGTTTCTTAACTGAGTGAGATGGGTGCTCTAGGCCCCAGCATGTCATGGTCATCCAAACAAGTGTCTCACAAAATTTTATTCAATAAATAACACATTCATCATGTCCCAACTTTCTAGACCAGTGCTTCTCACTGTCAGAAAACTACCCAGCTGCCACTGCAGCCTTTCAGCTGCAGTATTAGGCAGGGGGTCATGGGCTAACATGTACAATGTGCCAGTCACTTCAGACTGTAACCAGGGTTCATCAACCCATACAAGACCTGGTATTGTGGTCCTGCTGCTTGTGGCACCTTGGTCAGTGCATCTGCAGCATTGTCTTTGTCCCTGACGTGGGCTTTAGACTCCAGGTACTTGCATTCCTGTTTTAGCACAATCCAATCCAGGTCCGAGTGTACAGCCAAAGGATTGGCAAGGAAAGAGATGATAGATTGAGAGTCAGTCAGCAAATGTGCTTTCACTCCTGCAGAGCTACCAGCCTGGTGTTGAAGCCAGACCAGCAAGTGATTGAGATACCTTGCATGCAAGACAGAAGATACCACAGCCCTGCATTCAGCTACATTGCTACTCACAGCTTTCCTCTTGTGCAATCTACTGAACCAGGAGACTAGTGACTTCTTCCCACCTTGGTTATGCAGGAAAAACAATCCAGCCTCTCTGGCTTGAACCTTGGTAACTACCCTGGACTCCATTGAACTATCCATCATGCACGTGATGTGAATGGGAGTAAACAGGTCCAGTGAGTGAAGCATCAAAGGTGGACCATCATGCAACAACTGCTTGATTGCCCGTGCTCCTACCTCCTGTAGTACCTCATCATCTACCCTGCTCACAAAAGCCAGGTGGGGTGCACATGTAGCACATAGCCAACCAAGCTTGCCTCTAATGGTAGGGCACATGTCAGGGGTGATGTGAACAGGCAGGACATCCAGACAAGACTTAATGTATTCAGCAGAGGCCTGCATGGAACAAACCCAGCTGCCCTGCTGCTGCAGCAACTCAAGCATCATGCCACAGAACTTGACTGGCTCCTTGCCCAGCTCTAGCTGCTTGCCAATCTCAAAACTGGCAGACACCTGAGCTATGAAAGCATCCACTGCAGCTCTAGGACCTGAGATTAACTGATCATCCCCATGCCAGACAAACATCATCATTCCATCAGGGTGTGGGATGACAAACAGGCAAGGGTCAATGTCATCATAGGTGGCCCCTAGCTTCATGAATACCTCCTGTGCAGACAGCCTAAAAATTTTTGGAGCTGACTGCAACCCTTCAACCCCCAGGTTTGGCCTCAACAAGGGTTGAACAATATCCCTGTGCCACACCTTAGGAGTATTCACCACGTATACCTGACCTCTCCAGACCTGCTGTGCTATGGCAGGGTCCCCCTTTAGAAAGGCTCTTTTGATATCTGTGGCTTTACACACATAATCCTTCCCTGTATTAAGCTGATGCAAAAACAAGGAAAGCAACACCTTGAGAGACGTTTGCTGAATACCAGGAGTATAAAGCTCAGCCTCTGTCAGCTCTGTAGAGCCCCTGAACTCAGTAACACATGGCCTAGCATGGAAAATGGGTGGTCCCCCATCAGCCTGAGGTTTATGCTTGCACACAAACTTTAACCTTAGCTTCTTGGCCCCAGCTGGCATAGCATCAAGAGGAGTCACAGGTGGTGTGTGTGTGGGACTACGTGCATCTGGAACAACCCACTCCTCCCTGGCTTTGGTAAAAGCCTCAAGCCACTTAAGAAACCCAATCTGCGTCTGGCAGTCCCGTACAATATCATCATAGGACAGGGGAGACATGGATGCAACATCCCATCTACCAAGCCCAAACGCTGAAGGGTGTAGCTTTTGAGAGTGTATGAGGTCCTCCACACACGGTTCCTGACCTGGGAGGTACTTGGGCTTAACTGCATTGATGGCAGCATCCAACCCAGTGCTAATCTGGCTCAAAGGGATTTTAAAATGATCTAGAGGCACCTGTCCTACCCCTGCCACACTCAACCTCCCAGCTGAGATGACAACACCAGGGTAAGATACAAAAGGTTCCCCTAACAGGGCATTCCCTGAGTAGCCCTCAACCACCTGAAATGGAGTGGGCATACCCAAGATTTGAATGCTCACCTGACCTTTGACCTGCATTTTGGTTTTGCCTGAAAAATCTGACACTCTAGCCCATGGTGAGGCCTTCATTTTCAGACCAGATACAGCTTCTGCACTGATGATACTCACCTGTGCTTGGGTGTCTACAGCCAAAATACTAGGATCTTGACCTGCATCCCCTACAGCATTGACCTGTGCTGTACCTGTTGCCACAACTGCTTTAGTGTTGTGTGCCTTGTGCAAGGCCTTAAGAATCTCAGCAAATGACTTCCTGGGAACGACAGGATCTGCTTTTTTGTGACTCCTCCAGGTGTGAGGGAGGTGCTACCTGCTGCTCACCCTGTGCACCGTCCTCCTGCCCAGGTGGACTATTGGGTTGTAGTGGGGCTGCACTACTGAGGAACACAGGAGCTTCTACTGTGGTACTAGTGCTTGCATCAATGACGTCCTTAGCCAATTCATTGGGTGAGATCAATCCACCAGACTCCTGCTCTGAATCCATGTCCAAGAATTCTACCCCTGACACGTCTGCCAGTGGTGGGTAATAAAGCTTGAGTCTATGCTTGCTGACCACACGCTCTCTGTCATGTTGTATAGTGACTGCAGTCCCTTCTTCATGAATTTTGGTGACTACAGCTGGACCGTGCCATCTGGCAGAGTGTGCTCTTCCTCTGTCACCCTCTCTGAAAAATAACACATGGTCCCCCACTTCAAACACAGGCCTGGCATTGTTTTTGTCTTTCTTTGCCAGCAACTTGGCTAAGTGCTGCCTTTGTGTGTTGTAGTGAGTGTGTACCTCTGAAGCATAGCTGCCTGACTGAAGGCCAGTTGGGGTGATTTCCCCAAAAGGTGAGGACATTATTGGTTTGGCGTTTAGCTGGGTAGTCACCCCTGCTGCCCAAGATGCCCTGTCAGCATAGCTACCAGAGTCAGCCAACCTGGATGGCATTTTTCTTATCACATCCCTGATGGCTCTCATGGTACGTTCTACCAACCCCTGACGTTCATGATCTTGAGCCCCAGACACTTCTATCTTGGGCAGGTCATTCCTGTCCTGGATGCAGAGAAACTGCTGATCCAGCATTACTTTTTCAATGGGGTGAAAACGTGCCAAGGCTATCTGTAAAGCTCTGTGCAGCTGCTCTTTATCCATCCCAGGCAGGGGCTCCACTACCACAAACCTTGACCAGGCATCCTTTATGACTAGGTAGTATACCGTGTCCTTCACCACGTGTATAACATCCCCAACCAGTTTGCCTCTAGCCAGTGGTGGTGTGGCCACATGCCATTTTCTGGGCTTAGGAGCATATAGCTGACATTGCTCACAGTGCTTACGTACGTGCCTGCACATCTGTTCCAGATCATGGCCTTGTATTTTATTGGCTAGCCTTTCAGCCACAGCCTCATGGCCCATAACCTTGTGCAGTTGCTCTGCTAGAGCACCATACGTGATTACCTTTTCTGCTGCTGCACTAAGGGAAGCTATGGTGGGGTCACGCATCATGTGTGACAGTGTCATGTCATATGCCACTTCCCAATCCACATCATCACACTCAGGCAACACTTGGCAGACAGAAGGTAACAGGAAACCATTTGTGAAAAATGGTGAGGGTAGCTTACAGGTGTCCCTGGTCTGCCGCCCCCGCGCGGTTGTAGCGCCCTGGCGTGGTCTTGTTGTGCCTGGGTGCCGTGCAGCGCGCTCCTGCTGCAATGGGGTGACGTGTTTTCCAGCATCCAGGACAAACATCAACGTCAGAACCATAGTCGGGTTTGCCTTTCCAGCAGTCATCTTTTAGGTGCCCCTTACAAAGGCACCTAGTGCAATGCTTGGTGGGGTCATGAGGCAACCTCTTGTCCCCCCCTGCTGGCTTAGCACCCCCTGGCTTGCTAGCTCCCCCACTTTGTTTTCTGTTTTTATTGTTATTGTTCTTTCCCCCCCCTTGTTTCCACCTCCCCCACTTTTGTTGTTTTTGTTTTTATCCCCCCCATTACCGCCTTTACCTGGGCTACCAGCGACTGCATCTGCTTCTTGGAGAGCCCCGTACCTGAGGCTTCCTCCCCCTTTACCTGCTTCACCTTTCCCTCCTTGGCTGCAGCAGCAAACGGCTCTAGGCATTGCTGCACATAGGCCATTGCCTTCCTAAAGTCCTCCCACTTATCCTTTAGACCTGCCAGGATTACTGACAGGGTGGTGGGTCCAGTTCTGCCTTTTGTAGCCATAGGTGTACTAGGTACTTGGCATTGAGCTTCTTCAGCTCCTCATCTCCCTCTATGTACATGACATATTTTTTGTTGTCACTCACATAGTCACGCTTATTGACCTTATAGGCCTCTATCCACTGGAAGCCCTTAAGCACTTCTAAGTGCTCCCCCGTGGTAACAAGTGCCCTAAGATCAACCATGAACTGCGCCCACAACACATTTTCTGCCACGTCTACCCCGCTGCTGGCACGCTTTTGGTACAATTGTACCAACTGCTGGATAGGCTTGGCAGATTGATGGATGGGTGTGGACGCACGTAGAGAGGCAAACCAATCACGGACATTGTCGCTAGCATATGCATGTGACAACTTAAACAACCACTCCCTAGCTTCGTCCTGGGTGTGGCCCTCTGGCAAACCCGGAAACACTAGCTTGTCCTCTTTCTTTTTTGGATCAAACCTGGGCCTGTTCAAGGCCATATTGGAGGTTGTGGTCGTTCCTGCTGGTTGTGGCTGCTGCTGCTGCTGCTGTTGTTGTTGCTGCTGCTGCTGCTGCCGCTCCCCGCCCTCGTGCCGTGTTGGTGCAGACTCCTGGGTGCCATGTCCACCCCTGCCCTGGTTGCCCCCCCTCTCCCCGTCATCCTCCCCCTCGTCCCTCTCGTCCCTCCTGCGTTTTTGCTGTGGCTGGCACGCCTCCTCCGGTGCCCTGCGTTTTGTTGGCTTCAGCGAGGCCACCAGCCTCGCCACCGTGTCTGCTAGGCGGCCATGCTCGCCCGGGGTGAGCTCCCGCCCCTCTCCAGCATCTGCTGGGCCAGGTGGAGTTGCCTCCGGATGTCCTCCCGGTGGACAAGGTCGCTGGACCGGGTTCGCCCCGGTGCGTCACCCTGGTCCTTGCCGCTGTGCCGTCTCGGTTTGAAATGGTATGCGTTGGCTGCGACAAAAAATGGTAGAGTTGTTCGGTAGAAATGCGTTCATCCGGCATCAAACCAAATTCAGCTCTTACCGCCTCCCCCATGCATCCCCTCACCGCAGCCTTCTTGATGTTCTTCGACATACGGCGTCGCTGCTTCAGCATACGCCTCTCCAGGCGACCTACGCTTTCCTCCCAGGCGGCCAGATGCCTGCGGTAGCGCTCCTCGGCTTCCCGACGAGCCGGCCCCTGCAAAGGTGCTATCTCCGCGACCTTCCGGTATTTCCAGCTCTTCAGGTCGCGGGTGAGACGCTCACACCTCACCTTGGTGTGAGACATCTTCACCCGAATCCTGGCCGCGAGCGCCTCCGCCCTGTCACGCTCTTGCTGCTCGCGCAGCTTCCTCTGCGCGATCACGTTCCGCCTCCGCTGCTTCTTCTCCCTCTCCGCCTTGAAGACCGCGAGCCTCCTCTGAGCCTCCTTCTCTCGCGCCTGCATAGCCGGCGTCATCTCCACCAGGTCGTCCGCTTCGGACGCCGACGGACCCGTCAAAGAATACTCCGACTCCTGCAGCACTCCATCAATCTCCCTCGGGATCGTTGCCGACCGTCGAAGGCGCTGGAAACACGCCAGGTCCGCCCTCCGCACCACTTCATGGGTCGGCGACGCTGACCTCGGCGACTCTGACCTCCTCATCAATGCCGCGCGGACCTGGGCAGCATCCTCCATTTGTTGGGCGCGCTCACGTGCGCGCACTGCCAACCTCCGCTCTTCTGCGGACTCCTGCTCCTGCAGGCTCTGCGCCATGGCAGCATCTGCTGCCACCTGCGCACTGCGCGCCTCGTCTGCCGACGATGGCTGCAGTCCAAACAAACCCAGCGAGCTGGTTTCCGACACGCTGTCGGACTCCCCACTCTCCTCCTCCTCCGACTCGGGCCCCGCCCCCGCACCACGTGGTGCATATGGTGGTCCCCTCTGACGCACCACCGGGGTCGACCCCCGCGCCCTACGCATCAGGGGAACGCGCACCACGACGTTCTCCACAACGTCACGGTACGTCGGGTCGGCTGCCGCCATCGCCGCATCCTCAGGATGCATGGGATCCTGAGCATCCCGGTTCTCGTAATCCTGGCGCATACTTCCAGGATCGAGTCCGACGTCCCCGAGTCATCGGACATCGGGGACGACGACGACTGGTACCTCGTCACCGACGGCGACTCCTCCTCCGAGGAAGTCGCGCCCACAAGGGCCTTTCCCTTGTTGTTCTTGGGAGCCATTAGTTCAAAAAGATGGGTAAAAAAAATGGAAATGGGTGTTTGCGAACTGTACGTTTCGCACGCTCGTCGTTTTGTCGTGTATGTTTTTGGAGGTTTTTAATGCAAGTTATGCAACACAAAGCTGGAATGCTCGGGCACTGCCAAATGGCGTGTGTGTGCGTGAACGACGAGACACCTTGGCATTAGGATAGAATGGCACATATACTGCTGGCCAGCCGTCAACGATGGCTGGCCAGACTTTGCGTAAGTTAAACTAACTTACTGATCCTGGACGGACTAGCCTATCAGTTACAACCTGATCTAGTCAGTCCTAACATGACAACTACAGTCCCGGTACTGAGGTACCGGCTCATCACATACTGAGTATAGCCACGTGTCCATGCCACGACTGCTCTAGTCCAGCACCGTCCCAGTACCCAATTGGGCGCCGGCGGTGCTGGCACGTGTCCACTTAGGCTACAGGCGGGAGACTTAGACTAACTGTTACAAGCTAGGGCTATTGCTATTCTAGCCCGCTGGGGGCGTCCACATCTTGTGGTTGATCATCAGGTCCCCGCCCCTCCAGTACACCTTGGGCTTCTGGGGGTCCTGCTTATGGCGGAGGTATTCCGGCCACAGGTCGCGTCGCTGCTGTTGCTGAGCGGGGGTTAGGTCGTCATCCAGCGTCCAGGTGAGGTCGTGCAACCGCTTGCGACGAGAGAGGAACCGCTGCTTATCCTCAGGGGAGATGAAGGTGAGCAGGACTGGTGGGGTGGCCGCCTTGTCCCGTGAGTGGGGAAGGCGGTGGCACCCACGCAGTTCTACCTCACCTACCAGGCCCATGAGGGTAAGAAGCTGTTTCTTGGATGGATGGATGGATGGATATGGATGGATGGATGGATGGATGGATGGATGGATGGATGGATGGATGGATGGATGGATGGATGGATGGATGGATGGATGGATGGATGGATGGATGGATGGATGGATGGATGGATGGATGGATGGATGGATGGATGGATGGATGGATGGATGGATGGATGGATGGATGGATGGATGGATGGATGGATGGATGGATGGATGGATGGATGGATGGATGGATGGATGGATGGATGGATGGATGGATGGATGGATGGATGGATGGATGGATGGATGGATGGATGGATGGATGGATGGATGGATGGATGGATGGATGGATGGATGGATGGATGGATGGATGGATGGATGGATGGATGGATGGATGGATGGATGGATGGATGGATGGATGGATGGATGGATGGATGGATGGATGGATGGATGGATGGATGGATGGATGGATGGATGGATGGATGGATGGATGGATGGATGGATGGATGGATGGATGGATGGATGGATGGATGGATGGATGGATGGATGGATGGATGGATGGATGGATGGATGGATGGATGGATGGATGGATGGATGGATGGATGGATGGATGGATGGATGGATGGATGGATGGATGGATGGATGGATGGATGGATGGATGGATGGATGGATGGATGGATGGATGGATGGATGGATGGATGGATGGATGGATGGATGGATGGATGGATGGATGGATGGATGGATGGATGGATGGATGGATGGATGGATGGATGGATGGATGGATGGATGGATGGATGGATGGATGGATGGATGGATGGATGGATGGATGGATGGATGGATGGATGGATGGATGGATGGATGGATGGATGGATGGATGGATGGATGGATGGATGGATGGATGGATGGATGGATGGATGGATGGATGGATGGATGGATGGATGGATGGATGGATGGATGGATGGATGGATGGATGGATGGATGGATGGATGGATGGATGGATGGATGGATGGATGGATGGATGGATGGATGGATGGATGGATGGATGGATGGATGGATGGATGGATGGATGGATGGATGGATGGATGGATGGATGGATTAATTAATTAATTAATTAAACTCGTGCTCCCGTTGGGGAGTCACGGAGCACCGAAGTGCTTTTAATCCCTGTGTGTGCACTACAGGAGAAAGGGCAGAGACCCCCAGTCTCCTTCATGCCAAAGGCATGCCACAGCTGCAATCGGGCGCGGCTAGCTAAAAGGACAGGCTAACGATCCGGCAAACTGTGGGTGCAATAAGACCCATGTGAGCATATCATAGCAAGGAGCGTGGGCAGGTAATCTGAACATAGCCAGGGCGTGGCATGGCTGTACTAGGACTAGGCTAAGGCTATGGCTGGTTGTGTACCGTGCGTTGGCGGCACGTGACTAGGTGTGTTGGCACAGCTAGGCAACATTCTAGGCATGGCTGCCTTAGCGGCAGTGACGCCAATGGTTACAAGCTAGGGCTATTGCTATTCTAGCCCGCTGGGGGCGTCCACATCTTGTGGTTGATCATCAGGTCCCCGCCCCTCCAGTACACCTTGGGCTTCTGGGGGTCCTGCTTATGGCGGAGGTATTCCGGCCACCGGTCGCGTCGCTGCTGTTGCTGAGCGGGGGTCAGGTCGTCATCCAGCGTCCAGGTGAGGTCGTGCAACCGCTTGCGACGAGAGAGGAACCGCTGCTTATCCTCAGGGGAGGGGAAGGTGAGTAGGACTGGTGGGGGAGCCGCCTTGTCCCGTGAGTGGGGAAGGCGGTGGCACCCACGCAGTTCTACCTCACCTACCAGGCCCATGAGGGTAAGAAGCTGGTTCTTGAGCTCGTCAGCAAGAGAGGTTGACGTCTCACCTGGCTTCTGGGGGAAGCGACGTAGCACCACTCGGCACTCGCGGCGAGCGCGGTCGGTGACCTCCCGTTGCTGGGCCTGGCGGTGGTCCTCCAGCTCCTGGAGCTTTGTGGCGATGGCGTCGGTGGTGGAGGCGGTCGCTGACCGCAGCAGGTCCGCGTAGGAGAGCGGCGGGAGGTCGCCAGCATCCTGCCGGGGTGGCTGGGATGCAATGGTGGCCGTCTGCTCCGCTATCTTGGGGACCTGTGTGGCCAGGGCCTCGGTGTGGGCGGTGATGGCCTCAAGCTTCTTCAGGAGCACGCCACACTTGCCCTCCACCTGGTTAAGGCGAGAGACAAGTGCAGCATGCTTTTCCGAAGCCTGCGCCGCGGTGTGTAGCGCCGTGAACTGGGGTTGTAGCTTGTGGACGACCTTGGTTTCCACGTTGGAGACCCGGGCTTCCACCGTGTTGAGCGTGGTGTTCAGCGATGTCAGCTTCTCGGCCAGCGGCCAGGTCACGTGCTCCTCCAGCACTGCGCGGATGTCATCCTTGCAGAGGGAGGGAGCCGATGGGGCAGCCGGCTGTGCGAGGCTGGCGTTGATCGCTCTGGTGATGTCGCCGACGTTGCGCTGGTAGTGGCTGGTCAAGATAAACAGGCGTTGGCTTGGTTCGTCAAAGGTGTAGAGCCAGGACGTGTCGCGGTAGTCGATAGCCGCCCCCCCCTTCGGGGCCACGAAGAGCTTCCGTTCCTGTACGAGGAACTCGAGAACCTCGACGCCGTTCCTGCGGCGATAGTCTCTGCCACTCGAAGAGGGAGAACATTCCGTCGCCGGGCAAGTATTGGCTCCATTTGTGGCGATCGTGGCATGGTTTCTTGGGTTCAGGCGAGGCGCTTGGCGAGGGTTTGGCGGGTAAGCCTGTCGGCTGAACAATGGCGAGGGCGAGAGGGTTGGGCTGGGCGCTGGGAAGCTGGGCCAGCTCCTTTTCCAGCCCTCGTTTTGCTTTGGTAGTCGTCATAGCTGGTCACGTGCGTAACTTTGGCAATACTGCGTTTCAGCCGTAACCGATTATACTGGCGTGTGCGTCTGAAAAAAGCGCATCGAATGCAACTGGTCTGACCGAATTTGGGGCTCAGACGCAATGGATGGATGGATGGGTGCAAACAGTCCTACCGGTCTAATCTATCTATATCAGCTACCTACAACCTCTATCTAACAGCATTACTACCACGTCTATCTACACAGCATCACGCTGCCCTAGGGGAGCTGTCTGGCATGCCTCCCGTGGGTTTGCACACGCGGGCGCTTCCCCACAGGGGGGGGCTCGTTGTCCTCTATGACCTGGGCCCACTTGGCCTTGTCCATCATCTTCTTCCAAATCACGGAGAGGCCTAGGCCCCCCATGTCCTCTACTAGCTGTTCTTTGAAGGTGCGCCGGGCCTTGCGGCGTCTAACATCAGGGGGCCCGGCCCACGTCAGGAGGTGCCGGCCAGGCTGAGCTGGTCGCAGTCCAGCTGCGGGGGGGGCACGTGAGCTAGGTGTCTACCTGGTTGGTGCGAGCTAGGTACGTGCCCTACTAGCTGCAGGCGCCGCTGCTTAATGGTGCTGGTGATATATGGCATGCCCTGGTACAGGTCCTCATTGCGGACATGAGCAGCATGTCCTACTCTGAAAATGGAACGCAGCAAAAATGGTCCTCCTCTGAAAATGGTACGCTGATTTGCCCTATGTTTCCCACATTATGAGGCACAGGCGCCTGGGCCTAGCCGGGCACCTGGCCCGCACAGATCAGGTGGATACATCAGATAGACTAGCTGGCACCAAGCCTGCCCAGCCTGGGCGATCTGTCCTCACCTGGCGTGCCACTGGCCGGCCGCGCGCGGCAGGGCCGCCATCCGTGGACTTTTCGTGATAGACTCGGCATGGACATGTGCTACACTATACGTGACGGGCTACACCCGGGCAGCCTCCTGGTTTGTCTGTACGTAATATGGAGGCAGATCGATGGTGCGCAAGGATAGATGGCAAGTAGTGATGAAGGAGACCACCCCCAAGCCTGTGGGGGCTCCGCGTGTGACCAGGTATGGCATTCATAGCGATTCGGGCCGCGGTGCCCACACCCGGGCTGTAACTAGGACCTAGGTAGCTTACACCATCCATTCCATCCCATGTTCCCCTCCCACTGAGGACTTATGCTCACGTGACACAGTCACGTGTCTATTAATTAATTAATTAATTAATCAAGGAGACAACCTTATATATAAACAAGACGTGGTAGAGAATCCGGGACGCCATCCGTGGACCTTCCGTGATGGGCATGGACATGTGTTACCATAGAAATGACGGGCTCACGCCCGGCCAGCCTCCTGGTCTGTCTGTGATATGGAGGCAGATGGCTCGCAGGGATAGGTGGCAAGTAGTCATGAAGGATATCACCCCCAAGGCGTAGGGGGCTCCGCGTGTGACAAAGTTTGGCGTTTAATCAATTAATGAAGGACGTGCTCCCGTTGGGGAGTCACAGAGCACCGACCGGGGTGCTTTTAGGCCTGAGTGTGCACAATGGGCAGGGGGCAGAGACCCCCCCCTTCTCTCATGCCACAGTCATGCCACAGGGTGCTCGATCAAACGGACCCGTCATGCAAAACGATCCGGGGCATCCCCTGTCCAGGTGCAATTAATATGACCCGTGTGAGCATTGCATTGCTATGGAGACGTGAGCAAACAAGCAGTGCTAGGCGAGACGCATAGCTAGGTTGGCCGATGCTATGAGACGGTCTGTCGGCTATTGGTTAGGCTGCAGGCATGCATGGCTACGTTCTACCCTGCATGCATTTGCATTGCACTGCGATGTCAAGTGAATGTCTCTCTCGTCATTGTGAAATAGGGATCGATGGTACCCACTTCCATGGTACTGCTGCATGGGGTTTGTCACCGGCCCGTCCTAATCATGGCACGTATTAATGTACCCGGCACGTTGTATCCAATTATATCATTAAGGCACATGGTACTTGCTCTAACATAGAGCACAGCCTTCATGTGCACAAATGCCACGGGGTCGGGAGAAACACCTAGGCGCGTTGAATGTCTCTCAGCGTCCAAGTGCCGCTCCCATCCCCAGAGAGTGTCAGCACCTGGCTGTGCCAGCGCTCTAGTGACTCGCGTCGGTGGGACACGGAGATCCAAGAGATGCCGCGGCGCATCATCGCCATGTACATCTTTTCCTGCGAACGCGAGCAAGCAGGCAAGCAGGCATGTTATAGCATCGTCCCAATCTTTCAGATATCAGGCCTGCGCTAATTGTCTCTTGATGCAGATGATGTGTGAATGCAAAGGTCAGTCTACAGGTTAGCCTACAGGTCAGTGTACAGGTCGGTTTACAGGTCAATCTAGGAGTTAATCAGGGTAGGCCTCAGACTAGAGGTCAGGCAAAGGGTCGGCATCCAGCACACACGGTGAAAAGATCTGTCATTGCCCGGCCCTGTTGGGGGGTTACGAGCAGCAAAGAATCAAGCAAAGAGGAATCCATCAAACAAGAATCCACCAAACAGGAATCCACCAAACAAGAAACCACCCAACAAGAGTCAGCCAGACAAGAAACCACCAAACAAAGAATCAATCAAATGATACCAAAGTCTTGAAAAAGAAAACAGCGTCCAATAGAACATAACATTCATGTCCCTCATGAACCAAGAGACACAGCATCCACCGTAACACCCTCACCTCCTGTTCTGTGTCCAGCGCACTGGTGGCCTCGTCGCAGACCGCCAGCCAAGGGCGGTGGAAGAGCAAGCGTGCAAGTGCCAGCCGCTGCTGCTCGCCCTGCGATAGCTGGCGGCTCCAATCGAGCGGCACCTGGGGGCCACAGGGCGGATCCAAGGTGGCAAGTCGCATGGTGGATGGTGCAGGGTGATGGAGGATGGTGCAGGGTGAAGGTTACATGTTGATAAGATGATGGTAACATGATGGTAAGATGGTAGATAGCAAGCTAGCGTTTTCACGTTTGTTGCTTTCTGACGACAATGTAAGATGGTTGATAGCAGGTTCCATGGAGAATGGGACAGTGAATGGCAGATAGGACCGATAATGACAAGCAGCACGGATGGCGGGTGACAGCAGGAAGCACCGAGGATGGGACATCCATACGAGTACCTAGTAACTGAACAATCTTCTGCACTACATGTTATCCACCGACAACTGGACAACAAATAGCACAGAGGATGGGACATTTATGACAGGTGACTGGACAACAAATAGCACCGAGGATGGGATATTTATGACAGGTGACTGGATAACAAATAGCACCGAGGATGGGATATTTATGACAGGTGACTGGACAACAAATAGCACCGAGGATGGGACATTTATGACAGGTGACTGGACAACAAATAGCACCGAGGATGGGACATTTATGACAGGTGACTGGACAACGAATAGCACCGAGGATGGGACATTTATGACAGGTGACTGGACAACAAATAGCACCGAGGATGGGACATTTATGCCAGGTGACTGGACAACAAGTAATGCAGGTGACCGCTACAGAAAAGGTAGGGCAAAGACAACACAGAGGGCGTTCCACCGCAGCTTAGAAAGAAATGCGAAGGGACAACAATAGAAGCGGCAAGGGCATGAAGGGGAGAGGGGGGGGGGGGGCAAAAAAACAAAATGTAATCAAGAAATTAAGAAAGAAAGAGACAAACAATACAGACCAACGATACAACATGCTTTGGATCCATCCATACCAACAACAATACCAAATACATTACCCTACCACCAAGTAGCTACACCATGCCACCAAGCACCTACACCATGCCACCAAGCAGCTACACCATGTCACCATGGCCATTCACACTAGAAGACGAGACTCCCAGTCATAGCCTGTGCGCTGACACTCCTGGCGTGTACATGTGCTTCTGTTGAGCCAACACGCAGCCATCAAGTACGAACGCCACAGAAACTGCGGCACCAGAACATAAAGCTGCGAAAGACAGCACAAAAGCCCACCTCCCAGTCAAAGCCTGCGCGCTCCAGCAGGTACAGCAGGCCCACTTCGTCCAATATCTGCGCCAGCTCGCCATACAGGTCACACCCAGAGGGACCGCTGCCCGAATGGCCATCGTGACTGCTGCCAAACGGGCCGCAGTGACAGCTGCCTGCATGGCAGCAGTGACCGCTGCCCGAATGGCCATAGTGACTGAGGCCAGCATGCCCGCTGTCGATGGCCCGGGGATAGACCAGCTGCCCGGCGAGGCCCAGCGGCGCGATCAGGGGCCGCTGCGTTAAAAATAGCGGGAGCTCCCCCAGGCCGTGGCCCGCCACATGCGCGCTGGCCCAGGGCTCGAGCAGGACGGCGCCTGTGGGACAAACAGGGGCATGCAATACCAAATAAGAAAAATAAATACCCCTAAAAAAAAAAAGAAAGAAAACGGGTGCATTCAATAACCCTAAAACAAAGAAGAAAGAAAACGGGTGCATTCAATACCAAAAAAGAAAAAAAGGTGTGAAACGGTGTGCGTGCAATATCAATCCAGCCACAAGATAAATATGATTTGTAGCGAGAAATGCAATACGCGGGGTGGGCACAGGCACGTTGACCGGACAGCGCACGTTCCCATTTTCTGCACAAGCGCGTGCACCCACACCACAGGAGAGGCGGAGCATGTTGAACCATGGCCATGTTACAGCACAACACAGGGACCCATAAGCCTCGCAAACTAAACGCACCCACAAGAGCCCCCAGTGATATCTGCGTCCCCACTCGTGATTCCATACTAGTCTCCAATACTACTATTATAATTAGTATACTGACAAAATTTTTGTTAATATTATTACTGCGTCCCCCCACATCATTCCATACCAGTCTCCAATACTACTATTATAATTAGTATACTGACAAAATTTTTGTTAATATTATTACTGCGTCCCCCCACATGATTCCATACCAGTCTCCAACCACACAAATGGGAATCCTCGATCCACAAGGGTGTCAAGCTCCATGAGAGTCTCCGCAGCAGACAGGTCCTGCCATAGAGTGTTAAGCTCTAGCCATGGCAGGGATGGCTGCCGTCCGTAACAAGTCAAACCATGGCAGTCTACAACCACACAAGTTTCCGTACCGATATTCGCCCACACAAGGAAATCCAGGACACTCTCCAGGCAAAACAAGAAACAAGTTAATCCATTCCAGGGGAGCAGCAGGCGGATGCCGTCGATGATGAAACTCGGGAAAGGGATGCCCGATAGGAACGGCACAAACCATGCGTAACGGTAATCCATATCTAAGGCGACGTTGCACTTTGATATCCAAGTGGCTGTCTGCAGCGGGTACATGCCATCAACACGTGGTGGCACACACAACTACGAACATAAAAATTGCCCTAGGTAGCAGATCGTGTCCAAGCCTGCCTGCTAGAACTGGGCAAAGCGATCCCTTATGGGTGGCCCTCGCGAAGCCTCGTGCAGCGGGTAGATGCCACAGGCAGCGATACAAACAACACATGAGCATACTTACAATACACACGTACACTATACTTACAATACACACGTACACTATACTTGCAATACACACGTACACTATACTTACAATATGCACGTACACTATACTTACAATACACACGTACACTATACTTACAATACACACGTACACTATACTTACAATACACACGTACACTATACTTACAATACGCACGTACACTAGACTTACAATACACACGTACACTACACTTACAATACACACGTGTACTATACTTACAATACACACGTGTACTATACTTACAATACACTTGAGTCCAAGTACCTGCCTGCAGTGGGTAGATGCCATCAACAAATGAAGGCACACACAACTGTGTACACAATGATTGCCCCAAGTGACAGATCATGTCCCAGTACCTGTCTGCAGCGGGTAGATGCCGGCGAGCGCCTGCAACAGCGTGCTCTTTCCCCCCCCGCTGGGCCCCACCACAAGCAGACCCCGGCCCGCCTCCACGACCACCGAGAGTCCAGACACGATCAAACAGCCTGCCGGCGTGGCACAGGTGACGTTGTCTAGGATTAGCCTCGGCCCGGCCGGCACACTCCCCCGATCGTCACCCCGACTGTGGCACCCCCCTTCTTGACCCTGATTCTGGCGACACCCAGCGGCAGTCGCCACAGGCAGCGCCCTCCAGTTCCACCCGTGCCACGAGCGGTCACTATGGGCATGCTCCTGGCTATAACCCTCCCTGGCCGGCTCGGCCCGAATCCTCCTGTTTGTGACCGCACATCCTGAGGCAGCACCACCATGATGACGATGACGATGATGACGACAAGAACGTGGGAAACCACCACCATGGTCAAGGGGGGCAGAGCTTGGGTGGTCGCTGCCTAGGCCATGTTGATGATGTCCGGACATGCGGACCACATGCTGGGAGGCGTCGACACTTGTCTCTGCCCCGCCTGCCCAAACTTGCCGCGGCCGTCCACACCCGTCCGTGTGGCTGCTCGCGCCGCCACGTGGGGAGTGGCCACTGATGCCCGTCCCTAAGATGCCCGCTGGGTCGTCCACCGTCCTGGACACCCTGGGAGCGGCCCCTGGGGTGGCCGCGGACGTGCAGCCCCTGACCGCAAATTCGAGTGCCAGCGCGGGGTAGCCACCGCCATGCGAGGTCCCCCCCAATGATAAGGTAGAGGAGGAGGAAAATGTCCCCTCGTGGGGCTCCATAATTACACGGGCGTCCGCTGAAGAATGAAAGGTACGCGAGAGGACAGAGAGCGGCCAGGCACCCTCGCAGGGACACCGCACGCTCTCGGTCTCGCCGGGCGAGCTGCCCCGTGGCGTGGATGCAAAGGGGGCAGATGCCAGTGGCACGGATGCCAGCGGCGAGGAAGAGACTGTGCTGCGACGTGGCATGGTCGCCGGTGGAGAGGCGGACAGAGGAGCGGACGCATCCGCACCCTTGCTGCGTGATCGGACACCAACGCCTTGCGGAGCCGTGGCGTAATACGGGACGGATGACGTCAGCGGCACAGGGGGGAAGTACTGGATGCATCGCACTGCGGGCGCCAGAAGTTCCCGCGCGGCCGCCGCCGCCGCGGCCGCCACCTCGGGCGGGGCGGTCGTGAAGAGGGACGCCGGGTACACGCTAGCACCCGTCACGGGGTGCAGTGCGAGCTTGCAGGGACCCTGGTCGAGTGTGGAGAAGCCGAGGAGGAGCTCGGCGCCATCCACCTCGCTGTAGCGGCGGCGGGGCTGGGTGGATCCCTCCACGCCGCTACTGCTGTCGCCGCCACTGCTGCCGGCACTCGGGCGACTGCGAATGCTCCCATGACTGCTTCTGCTGCCGCCGGCGCAATCGGGGACGCTGATGCTACTATTACTGGTGGCCCTGATGCCATCATTATTGGTGGTGCTGATGCTCCCGCCGCTGTAGCACCCGCTGCCTTGGACAACGCAGCCTGGGGACCTGTTGCTTGGGATACCCCCGCCCCCCCGGGTCACGAGCATGGCATTGGCAGACATCGACCTCTTGCCACCAATGCTGGCACTGCTGCTGCTGCTGCTGTTGCTGCTGCTGCTGCTGTGGGCCAGGCTGCTGCGGGTGCTCGCAGTTGCCAGGGCGATAATCGAGGCAGCAGAAGGGGGCGTTGCCGGGGCCCCGCGGCTGTTCAATCCGCTGCCTCCATCTCCCAAAGCATCCGCGCTTCCCAAACCATCCTTGGAGATGCGGCGGTGGAGCGATCGCACTGACCCAGCGCCTTCTTCGTCCTTGTCCGCAGGAGAAACCCCCACCGGCCGAACGTCCAAACAAGCACCCTGGCGGGTCACATGGGATGACCCCGATGCCGACTCATCGTCCCCATTCCCACTGGACGCTCCCCTACCGGCGGCCCCCTCCTTCCCCTTGCCTTCGCTTGGCTGCTCGGCTCTGATGCTGCTCACTGGCCCTCTTCCCTTGCGTGCCCTGCCAGCGGCCTGTTCACCCCCATCACGCCCTCTCCCCATTTGTTGTGTTCTGCCGGCTGCAACTGAGCCCGTGGCACAGCCCCCCTTCACAAGCCCCCCCTCAGCCCCCCCTCCGTCGGTGGCCCCTTTCTCGGCGACGGGGCACCCCCGGCCGTCCCCCAGGGGGTACCCCGAGCAAGGGTCGATGGCCTCTGCCCAATGGCCCCGCTCGTGCAGGAAGGCCTTGACGGCGCGGCTCCACATGACGAAAACCGCCAGCGCATCATCCATCTGCTCCGCGAGCGAGTCCATCGGCTGCGTTGGGGTGTCCGCTTGTGTTGCCGTGACGGGGTCTACTGGTCGTGCACGCACAAGGGAGGTGGCCAAGGGGAGCTGGTGCGTGGGTAACGCCACAACATGCCGCCGCAGCGCCGCAATCCTTGAATCAGCACATGATGCTGGCGCCGCCACGCGCCCCGCACATGCCTCTGCTCCTCCTGCTGCTGGCGCCAACCCTCGCCCCGCATGTGGCTCCGGGGCCGCGATGTCGAAAACATCCTTCCGTGAACTTGCTCCCTTGGTTTTCGCTTCTGGTCCTGCCGCTGCTGCGGCTCCTGCACTGCGGGCCGCAGCAGTGGCTGCACTGGCGGTTGAACCTACTGCGCTCGCTGCAGTAGCGACCGTTGGCGCTGCCGTTGCTTCCGTCATCATGGCCGACTTTCCTTTCTCACTGCTCCGTGCACCTGCAACCGGTTGCCAGCCGCCCTCCTCTTGCCTCTCCCGCTCCTCATTCGGTGCCCCTCCCTCCACTCCATCATTCACGGCCTTCCCTCCTTCCTGGCTCCTCCCCTCGTCCAGCCCCCTCTCTCTCCTTCCTCCCTCCTTCTGGCATCTCATATCCTCCAACTCCGGCACATTCCACCCCCTTTCTTCCTCCTCCTTTTCTCTCCTTTCTTCCTCCTCCATGTCTCTCCTTTCTTCCTCCTCGCGCTGTCTCCTATCCTCCTCTTCACGCAGCAGGGCGTCCACCACGTGGGGGAACACGCGCTGCAGCGCCGCCAGCGCGCCATCTGGCAGCGGGTGCAGCACCGAGAAGAAGATCTCACGAGGGGGAGGGGCGAGGATGTCCTTGAGAGGCGGACGGTCCAACAGGGGGGAACGAGGCTGCGCATCGAACGAGGAACTCCCCCCCGCAGACTGATGGTCTGGATGAAAAATATCACCATCGGAATGGTCCAGATGGCTTTTATTGTGAATACTGTTATCATTACTACTAGTAGCATGCAGAGGCAGCGGATGGCCAGACGCGTAATCAATGTCGCCCTCCAGATAGCCATCGGCCGCGTTCATAATGACCGTGCGCGCGCCAGGTCGCCCGCCAGGTGTCCCAGGAAGGTAACCGCGGATGCATCCGCCAGTAGCCACAAACCACCGGGGGGTCGTCGCCACCATCGAAGACATCCCCCCGGTGCCCCGGGGGGAAATATCCAGGCACCCTGTGGTGCCTGGCTCTGTAGGAATAGCATCCAGGTGGTAGCTTGAGCGCGCACCGCACGCACCCGTACCATCCACGGTAGAAGGGGACCTGTTGCTTATGATACCAGCCCTACTGTCAAATAGGGCCCGGCCGCTGAATAGACACCGCAGCTTGCCCCACAGCACGCTCGCGTGAGGGAGGGCCCGTGCGGGTGGTAAAGCGCCGCAGCACTCGGCCGTGATGCCCCCACAGGAAACAGGGCTGTCCTCACGCTTGGGCTCATCATGGTTACGATTATGATTAATGCTAGCAACCGCGTGGCCACTGCGGCCAACAGCGAGAGAAGGAATCCTACTGGCATCCGCGCCAGCCGTGTTCACGGGCAGCATCGTCGACGCTTGTGCGACAGACCCTCCTGTTGCTGGCAGCATGGCCCATCCTCCTGATCCCGGCGGCATTGAGCACGCGTGTGGTTCTGGAGTTCCTGATCCTGGCGGCTGCACGGCTTCCAGCCGGCGCAGCAGCAGGGCCACGCGGCCACCAAAGCCGGCGATGTCGGAGCCTAGTCGGGACAAGTCGATCAGGGAGGTGAAGCTGGGTGGGGGGGGAAGAGTAATGTGGGGAAATGTATGCAGAGTTGACGAGGTTGGCGGTGGCGTTGGCGGCGGTGGGTGTGGGTGTGGGGGTGGTGGCGGTGGCGTGTGTGTGTTGGGGGGGGGGCGGGGCGGGGCGGGGGGGGGGGGGGGGGGGGGGGCGGGGCGGGCGGGGGGGGGGGGGCGTGGGGGGGGGGGGGGGAGATGGGGCCGGTGTGTGTGGTGGCGGTGGTGGTGGATGGGGGGGATTTCGAGGGGGTGGGTGGATGGTTGGGGACAGAGAGAAACGGTTAATGGTTTATGGGTGGGACATATCCATCAGGGAGCTGAAGCTCTTGGTGGCAATGATGATGACATTTGTCGGGATGGGTGTGGGAGGGACATTCACGCTCGTAGAAATGTGGTGGGCGAATGCTCGTTGGGGTGTTGCTAGTGGGGTTGTGGTGGGTGGGTTAGGGGCAGAGGGCGCATGGGGATCGGGGACGCGGTTGATGGGTGAGCATGCCGTGATGAAAGATTCAGTGACCACTCCGGGTGTATCCAAAGGAGCTCAACGAATAAGATGGGGTTGTGCTTCAAGCAATCAGCTGATATACATCATCTGCTTCGGTGCTACTTGTTTACAAGATGCAGCTTGGCAAAGGAGATGTACCGCTTCTTCCAAGGCACACATGCCTTCGAAGAAAATGGGACCATGTAATAATCTTTTAATACGGGGCCTAAATAAGAAGAAAATGGGACTGTGTAGCAGTCTTTAAATACGGGGCCTAAATATGACTACACAGTGAAACGCGGCCTAAATATTACTACAAAGTAACTAATACAATAAAGACGTTGAACGGCTACATCTGGTACCTGTACACCAGCTGCAGCGTGGCAAAGGAGATGTTGCTGATGAGCTGGGCCGCGTCCCCGCTGCTGCCAGACGCGTGGATTGCCAGCTTGCCCCCGAGGAAGAGGGAGAGGCCGATCAGGATGTAGTTGACCGCGGCGCCTGGGCAAGCGAGCCGCCAGGCGCAGAATGCAGTAACAGCAGAAAGGGGCCAGCAAGAGGGTTGATAGAGCAAGAGAGGGGGGTTGATATGCAAGAGGGGGCGGGGGTGACAGGGCAAGAGGGTTGAGAGAGCAGAAAGGGTTTGTAGAGCAGAAAGTGGGCATCACGCTGGCAAGAAGGGGGGTTGATAGAGCAGAAATGGGCCACCAGGCCAGCGAGAGGGTTATAGAGCAGAAAGGGGCGAACAGGCCAGCAAGAGAGGGGGTTGATAGAGCAAGAGGGGGGGGTTGATAAAACCCGCCTATGGCTTCACACGGCAACCGCCAAACCGTGATAGTGACCAGTACAGTGAACACTGGTTTTCATGCTACGGCTTCGCAAGGCAATCCCGAAGGGGCTGGCTTCCGGCCATGTGGGCACATAATGCACCCAATGCCATATTACTTGTGGTAATAGAGGAAGTATGCAAATGGAAAAGGCAAATGAGAGAGAGCCCCATCTTAAGAGTGTTGATGGACCTGCAAACTTAGGGAATTGATAAAACCGCAAAGTGAGACTGTTCAACGTGCAAGAGACCGGAACATTAGAGTATCACTGGAGCTGCAGTACCAATACCAACAGAACTGGGTGGATGCTGAAGGCACTGGGAAACAGAGCCGCTAAAACCAGGGCAGACAAGTCCACATTTGGAGTGACGACGGAATTCAAGTAGAGTAATAACAGGGCTGGGTGGACGCTTGGGTCGCTTTGGGAAACAACATCAGGTATCAACATTAGGTGAGGGCCGTCTCAAAATCAGGTGAGGGAGGACTGTGCGCGGTTGTCACTCGAAAAGAGGCAGCTAGGCAACGGGAGGCTGTCAAGCAAGGGGGGGGGGGGGGGGCCAAGGGATATTATCTGATGCTGGTGATGAATCAGCGCAGCTCATAGTCACCCATGTGTGTGGTAAGCAGACATGGACAGCTACGCGCCCCCGGGATCCAAGCATACTGACTGCCCACGAGTGACTCGCGGCATGAAGAAACAGCACGCTAATCACCTGACAAAAGGTTTTGAAATCAATACCTACTTGCCAGGTGCATAGTATCATTCAAGTTCATTTAGCCATGCAGTCCACAGCTGCTGGTCACCACACCCGTCACCCATGTAGCCACCCACCCATGCCCATGCCCATTTGACATGTAGCAATTTAAAAGCCATGTTCTGACTGTTGATAGTCTTCCCGCGTGGCCACTAACCCATGTAGTCAAACATGTTGGTCACCCATTCCAGCACGGCGTGGCGTCGCGCCAGTCGCCACTGGTTGTCCAGCACGTCCCGCAGTGATGCCGTCAGCAAAGCCCGCTCGGCCTCACCCCCTCGCTGCATCGCGATGTCCTCAGAGAGCAGGCGCACCCTGTTAGCACCACATGGACGCAAGGTCAGGGTAGGGGGGGCAGGGGAAGGGATCCGCCAGGTGCATGGCAAAAAGTGGTGGGCAATCAATAAACATGATTTCGGATCACAAGGGCTTTCCATGTCACACACTGTGGCATGCCTTAGGCATGAAGGAGACTGGGGGTCTCTGCCCTTTCTCCTGTTGTGCACACACAGGGATTAAAAGCACTCCGGTGCTCCGTGACTCCCCAACGGGAGCACGAGTTTAATTAATTAATTAATGTCACACACAAAACGGTGCGAGTTTCAAATTGATCCAGCCTGTGCTGTGTGCATGCACTCGTGAACCCAGACCACAGAAACGTGCGGATGGGTTGATGTGCTGACATGAAACATGGGCTGTCTGTGAACTACACTGCTGTGACAAGGCATGGAGCCATGGATGTGACTGAGCAAACCGTGAAAGGACAATGGGCAGCCGGGACAAAAAAAAAAGATCGCATAATCAGAGCCAAGCGCAAAACACGAAGATGAGTTATAAGTTGATGTCTGCAGCACAAAAAAGGCATGGAGAAGAAACTATGGGGTTGGTTTCCGTACTTGACGAACAGCCAATAGCCACCTTGATTTAATAGCCACGGGCAATTTTCCATCGATGCACGTGGGACCCATGGCCCGACAAATGATGGCTTTCTGACACGAATCGTGTGCGGCACAACCCCTTGCATTTGGATTTAGATAGCTTGCGATGTGGCGACATGCCCCCCATGCTAGGGCTTTGCAAGGCAACCCCCTCCCACCAGGGGTTGGTTGCTGTACTGGTCCTTATGAATGTGGCCCAACTTTTCATAGTTCACGGCCGCCTCGAGGGTGCTGCTCCTGCAACCCCAAGGGTGGCTCCCAACTCCCATCCGCTTGGAGACATCAGACAGGGACCCACCCACCCGCCCGCCCGCCCGCCTGCCCGCCTGCCTGCCCACCCGCCCGCCCGCCCGCCCGCCGCCCGCCCGCCCGCCCGCCCGCCCGCCCGCCCGCCCGCCCGCCCGCCGCCGCCCGCCCGCCCGCCCGCCCGCCCGCCCGCCCGCCCGCCCGCCCGCCCGCCCGCCCGCCCGCCCGCCCGCCCGCCCGCCCGCCCGCCCGCCCGCCCGCCCGCCCGCCCGCCCGCCCGCCCGCCCGCCCGCCTCGCCTGCCCACTCACCGCGTGTGGAGAAACCTTAGATCACCCTCCAGCCGCTCCTGCCGGGCCACCAGCCGCGCCAGCGGTACGACGAGCTTCAGATTGATGGCCACACCCAGCAGGAAGAACCCGTATGCGGGCAGTACGCCCAGCCACCCCAGGTGGGTGTGCACCAGCAGCGAGTAGTAGGCGATAAGGAACGGCGTGCTGGCGGCCTTGCGAAGGAACTGGGACGCGCTCGTCGTAAAGGCAGCGATATCCCCTGTGATGCGGAGATCAGGATTGTCGAGCAAATCCGATGAGCGATCCGGAGTAGCCGCCTCCGGCAACCCCGAGGGGCCCTTCCCACGGGCCTTATCCCCCGACAATAGTGATACACCATCCGAATCCTCCTTTTCATCATCATCATTATCATCATCATCCCGGAAGGGATGACGGCCGCCAGGGTTATCGAACAAGGGGGCCAGGAGGGGGTCCTCGCCCATCCCGCGCACGCCACCTGGCACGACCGCGACACCACCACCTGTCCGCGCGAACACCGGGAGACCGGTCGCCGTTACACGAGGGGAGCTGTAACCACTGGCGTCCCCGCCGAGAAGGAACCGGCGGAACCGGGAGGAGACGCCTCCCCGGGGGACCCTGGGGAACAGCTGGCCCACCGAAAACATGCGGCCTACCGATGCCCTCCTGCCAATGTTTCTATTTCTGGCACCCGTGCCGACTCGCGTGCTCGACTCAGAATGCAGGCTCAGCCTGGGGTCATGATGCATCCCCATGCCAGACTCGGGATGGATGCCCATGCCGGTGTCGTCATGACTCCTGGGCATGCCGACGCAATCCCGGTCCCTGACGGCCGCGCCGCCGACGTCAGTGTCGTTGTTTCGCATGCCACTACAGTCAGCTCCCCCTAAACCCTTGCCGTGTGTATGGCTACCGGCCTTCCCCCCCATGCGGGTGCAGCTGTCTGCATCCCCCCCGGCATGAGGGCGAGTATCCACCTCCCCCCCCGAGCACAAGCGGCTCTCCGCCCCCCCCTTTGCGTATTCGTGGCTACCAGCAGGTCCACCGGCGGGAATGTGGCAGAGGCCATCCGAGTCCGCCTGCCCCCCCCATTGGTCATCATGGCTGCTGCCCCCCTTGGTGATGAGGTGGCAGCACAGCCCCCCCGCGGCGAGGTAGAGGGAGTGGGCGTGGGTCACGAGTGACGATCGCCAGTGGAGTGCGAGCAGCTCTTCCACCCACAGCTGGGCGCCATGGATGGTGGCCGAGAGCATGTAGAGGAGAGCGCAGCGGGCCAGCGCGGCGCGGAATAGCTGGCGAATGTCACACACACAGAGAATGAAAAATAATAAACCGAGAAAGTAGAGATAGCTGTACAAGTGAGTGCCTAGGGTGGGGTGAGGAGGTGCGGGTTTAGGGGGGGACGAGATGGCGGATGTCGCGAGCCGAACAGAAAAAGGAGAAAGATATGGTGAGTTGTTTAAGTGAGATAACTAAAGAAAGTGAGCGAATCAGGGGTTCGAAAGCAAGAAATGATAGCCTAGGAGGTATGATAGGTGAGCGAATCAGGGGTTCAACCGTTGACGAATGGAATAGAGGGGAGCAGCATGGATGAGGTTTGTCAAGTATTGTGCACGCGGTGGGAAAAATACTACTACTACTACTACTACTACTACTACTACTACTACTACTACTACTACTACTACTACTACTGCTACTACTACTACTACTACTACTACTACTACTACTACTACTACTACTACTACTACTACTACTACTACTACTACTACTACTACTACTACTACTACTACTACTACTACTACTAAACACTTAGTAGAATGATAATTTGCCAATCAAGTACTGTGCACAAGGTGCAAAAATGAGCGTGAGAGCTAACAGATGTCACGTACAGGAAGCAAGGGCAGCAAGCAGAACTATCCATGAGGCAACCAGCGCAGGCCGGAAATCTGGAGAATCCAGACCATGGTAGCTCGAGCCCGCCGTTATCTTATCCGCATTTGTCGACTACTATGCTAGTCTCATCGTACAGTGAACACAAAATTAAATTGTTTGTATCATGGCTGATGTGACCTGGGGAACAAAATTAACTCAGCAAGAGTATACTGCAACGGAGAAAGGGCATGAAAGAAGCTTCCGAGATTTATGGTCACATGGGGGTAACCCATGGGGGAAGGAAACTATTGAGGATATGACAGAGGGTAGGCTGCCATGGGGTGCGGGGCCAAGGGCGGGGTGAGAGGTCTCCCGCCACGTCTCAGGATAGGCTTCGCGAGGGCAACCCCTCTGAAAGGGGATCAGGTTGCTTAGTCCTAGGGGGGCAAGGGGTGAACGGTGGGGCTTGGCGAAAGAAGGATGAGATGAGTGGTCAGAAGTGAGGTGTGAATATCTGCTTGGAATGAGTATCAGAGGAGTGAATATCTGCTTGGAGGAAGGACAATCAGGGAAATCCCGCGAAATCAAATAGGGCAACGAGGCAGGAATACAGGAATAGCACATGGTTGGGAAGAAGAGATTGGTGAACGGTCAAACAGGGCAACGAGGCAGGGGTACAGGAAGACCACATTGTTGGGAACAAAAGATTGGTGACCGGTGAGGAAGGCATGACCAAGGCTCTTCGCCTGTGTATTACACTTACATGTGAGTTAATACGTCGTGTATATACGTGTAAATACATCGTCGAGTATGATCGTGCGGGATAGATTGGCCGCTGCTCTCTGTGCCCCCCATAGGACGGGCGTGATTGAACATGAATGCAACAACGCCTGACGTGATAACTACTGTAGAAGGCATAGACAAATGAACCGTAATCACAAGGAGATATCAAGCGTGCACAGTACCTGGGCATCGCTGTCCACCAATGCCTTGTAAAAACCTCCCGCCACCGTGCCCACGTGGGACACGGCGATCACCTCCACGATGGAGAGCGCCACCAGGCAGGCAGACAAGCCGGGGCGTGCGAAAGCCAGTAGACCCGGTACTCCGGACCAGAACTGCTGCCGCCGGCATTTGCGACCCTCTAGTTTTCGTGGTAATTCGTTGTCATCGACTTGTGGCGCCGTTGGTGTCCCTTGCGTCGCCGTTGGTGTCCCTTGCGTCGGTATTTCGACCGCAAATCCCTCCAGCAGAGGCCGGTACAGAACGTCGTCCCACAACAGCCCTGCCATGGAAATCTATTCAAGCCTGCTTCGGTAAATTGTTCCGAGATCTTTCTCCATAAGACAACGGCAACTAGCTAAAACTGCATCCTTTTAGTCTACTACGAAAATGAATGATCGAGAATGCTGTGCTAAGGCTTTGCCAGATCATTACTTGCTATTGGTGCCAGTATACTTCACGGCCATCAAGCCCGTACTTTCCACCTGCGACTGCTTCGTTTCCACGGAAAGATATAACTGGAAAAGCGTGCCCGGAAATGGCAGCCTCCATAGTCCATGGCCGACATTCTGATCATCGTCGAGTCTCGCGCGGCTTTCTGTGCAAGACGGGGTCTTGTGGTAAAAGCACGTTTGCGCCTGGCCACATCCTGCCACCTCGTACCGCTTCATGCTAGTAGTTGTAGTTGTGGTTGTTGCCCACGCCGCACATGGGCAGCTGTTACTGGTAGAATCATATGTTTGCTTCAAGGTCTTTACAATACCATGTTTACAACAACAAGTATTATAAGGAATAGTATTTTAATTAGCGGTTACTCCGTATTAGCTACAACAACACCGTAGTATACTAAGCGTAGTGGACTGTGTCGGTTGGAGACCTTCGTGCAAGCCGCCAGCAAAAGTGGTGCCTTGGATTGTAGACGATTATTTTGTCGTGACACGCTAGCATTTATCAATGCGGCTATGGAAGCACTGGCCCTCGAATTGCGCCGACCACCCTTTCGTGGGCCCAGCAAGTGCACACTGTCGCCAACATTAAGGTCATAATTTTGATGAGTTGTATTGATATGTGACATTCTGCGTACTTTGCTGTAGACGTCGTTATAAATGGGGAAAGGCAAGGGCAAAAAGAAGAAGGCGGGGACGGGAGCGGCGAAAACAGAGAAGAAAACTGCAAAAGCTGCAGAGAAAAGGGCACGCCGTGAAGAGAAGAAAAAGAAGGATGATGAAGATGACATTGACAAAATTTTGGTAGGTGTGATTGTTTTGTTCCTGCTAAAACGAAAATGATGGCAGCAGTCGTAACTGCGCCAATGGCAAATTTGCGATTGCCGTGGTCAATGCCTGTCTCTGCTGGCGCAATAAGGTTTTGAAAGTGCACTTGGGTTGGGAGGGCCGTGCGTGTTTCCTACAGCCTGGTTCGCCTGATGCTAACAGGCATGACTTGTAAGTGCCGCACCTCTCTCCATCGACCTAAACTGTATCAATAATGCCGCTAGCACGGAGCCAGGCTTTATAGAATATTTATGCTACGGATCGCCGACATGCCGAGCCCGTGCTGAATTTCTCGTGTTTCGGTTCCGCTCCTCACGTCAAAGTTATTTCCAAACATATTTGTGTTGCTATTACAATGACATTAATCTTACCGAGAAGTTCCGGACGATCGTGATAGCAGTGGCGCGACGGTCGAGATAGCGCATGTACTTATTATGTACTCACGTACGCGATGCCATGTATGATCGTTCTGACGACGGTTATGCCTTGTACAGGAAGAAATCCGGCGGAAAGAGGCCAAGAAGGTGGAGGTTGTGGTCGAAGACAACGTGGCCGCCCCGACCCCCCGCTGCAACTTCTCGGTATGCTCGTCTCCAAGCCCTAACTTCTATTCATCTCCCAAGCCCCATTTCCTGTGTATTTGTCCAAGCCCTATTTCGCGTTTTTTACTCGAGCGCTATTTCTTACATATCTCTTCAAGCCGTGCTTCTTATGTCTCCAAGTTCTCTTTCCTATTGAAGCCGTTAAAGCCCTAAAACTAGCCCTTCCGACCCCTTTGGTGAGGGGTCGCCCTCACGACCCCTAAAGCACTGCCCCATTGTATTATTTTGCCCTCTTTCCGTTATTCATTGCAGCAGATGGTAAGATTGAGGATGGATGTGTGATACACGAGCATATGCCGCGTGGGCAGGTTCTGGATGAGCTATGCGTGACGGTATGTATGATGGGTGTGTGTCACACGAGCATGTGTCCCATGTGGCGGTGCTGGATGGGCTGTGTGTGGTGTCCTCACAATGGTCATGTGCAGCACAGCACCGTGCCATCATGTGCAACTCGATGTGCACATTGCGTTGCAGGAAGTGATCGGAATATCGATGGCGGTCTCTTTGATAGGCAACGCACCCACCACAGGGAGCACCATGCATATAGACCACAAATGGGGTACAAGCATGTTGTTGATAAGAAAAACACATGTTGGGATCCACCGCAAATGATTCTGCAGCAATAAAACATGGATGGCAGCAGTTATACATACATCACACAGCAAACTTAGTTTTCTAATTTAGGGGTTGGGTGGCCAGCCAAGGATACGGCCGCTGCTGATCTGTTTGTTCTCAGTTGTGCTCTTTGCGGCCCACACCTACCCACTCCATGCCGTGCGCATGCTGCTTCCTAGAAAATTGGAATTCAGCCTCCTTAGGGTAGACATAGGACACACCGGGCCGTGCAAATGGGGTGGCACTTGTTACCCTCTGTACACACCCCCACGCGATTCACTCCCTTACACCATTGAAATTCGATGCTGATGGGGCGGTCTTTCCTTATCAAATGTGCCTTTCCTTATCAAATGTACCAACATTTGGTGGTGATGGGGCCTTGTCTACGTATTAAACGTGCGATGCCGATTGGTTCTGCTTTACTTTGTCAACATTTGATTTGGTGGTGGTGGGGCCCTCTCTACTTATTTAACGTACGATGCCGATTGGTTCTGCTTTACTTATTTAACATCTGGTGGTTATGGTGGTTGTCTACTTACTTGACGGACGATGTCGATGGGCTATGCCAATGGGGTGACTCTCATCTTTGTGCTTTGTATACGGTTGTTGCGGGCCGTGTTCTTCTGGCAGATCACACCCACCCCGCTCTTGTCATTCATTTTTCCCAACCCGCTTTAGCCTTGGTTGTCTTCTTGAATATGGGATGGGATTGGGGGCTCCTCATCACGTTTGGAATGCGACGGCGGCGGCTGGCCTTGTTTATGTACTGGCAAATCACACCCAGCCCGCTCTCGTTTTTATTTTCTTATTTAAGATTGGGTGCAAATGGGGCCAACCCCATCATGGCATCATCCTGGGACCACAACGGTCACTTGCCCTTTTCTCTTCTGGCAGATCACACCCAACCCGGTCAAGGACAACGAGCTCATCTTCTACGGTGGCGAGTACTTCAACGGGTCCAAGGTGGGTGCTTCCTTATTCTAGTCAGTGGTTCCATGGTCCACACAAGGGCAAGCAGCTCATCTTTCACAATGGCAAGTACTTCAGTGGTTCCAGGGTGGGCGGGCAGTAGCCCATAGCACTTTTGATTTCAGTTTTCATCAAGGGAGTACAACAGCTCCAAGCTGGATGGGCCATCATCCCTCTTGATAAATATATAGTGCACAGACCACGAGCACAGTTTGTGTGGAAGGGAGTACCTTGGCTGTTCTGTGGTGATTGGGCACCAGCTCACGATTTCCAAATTTCTTCTCAGGGGAGTTTCAGTAACACTATAAATAGAACGGATGTTCCACATGTAAGCATGTCGCCGTAAATGGGAGTCTAGCCCAGGGGGGAAAGGGTCTGCCGCGAGCTTCTCATGTTGTAGCGGGTTGCCATTCTACAGTATGTACGATTCACGCACGTGGCCAGACGTTTGTCTACGGCGACCCTTTTATATTGGGGCTAATCTCTCTACGTACCTCTACATGCGGGTATGTACGGTGCATGCGCCTGGCCAGACGTTTGTCTACGGCGACCTGTTCCGCTTCAACACCACCAAGGAGACATGGATGTCAGTCAGCAGCCCAAACTCACCGCCGCCACGCAGCGCGCACCAGACGGTGGCGTGGAAGAACTTCCTGTTCGTCTTCGGTAGGTGCCCTAAGTCATCTGAACAGAATGCTATTGTTGGAAGAACTTCCTGCTTGTCTTCGGTGGGTGCCCCAGAGAGGGCAGTTCTATTTGATTATGGGAAAACGTCCTGCTCGTCTTCGATGCGTGCCCTAACACATCTGACCAAACGGTTACGGTTGAAAGGGTTTATCCTGTATGTCTTCGGTGGGTTCGCTATTGAGGGCAGTTTTGTTGGGTTATGAAACCATTGACTGGTTCGCCCTGGGTAAGTGCCCTGGACGGTGAGGGCACTCTTCCTTTATTATGGAACCACTGCTTTTTGTTGGTCACAGTTGGTTTCCCTTGAAATGAAAGTACCTCGTGATTACGCAAATACCTTCTTTTTGTTCGTCTTCCGGGGGTGGGGGGTGGTGGGAGGGGCGAGCAGAGCCAGAGAAGGGAGCGTTAAAGAGAAGGATTAGTTGTTTGTCTTTTGGTGGGTTGTCCAGAGTCGACAATTCGTGAACAGACAGCTGCTGTTGGAAGCAATTAGTGGGTCCTTGGAGATCATAGCACCCCATGGATGCCTTCTTTGTTTGCCTACAGCGGGATCACGCGGGACGTTTTTTTTTTCCACAGTAAGTCCGCCTTCGATGGGGGCCTTGGAGCCTGGACAGCGTACGTCGTTTGTTGGATGAAGTGCAGGTGAGGCATGAGTGACGTCGGTTGAAGCAGACTCAGCTGAGTTGATGCGAGGTTTTCTCTCTATTTGGCAAGGCGGCTGTAAAGTGTGTAGGCATTTCTTATGAGTTAAGCTGGCCTTCTGAAAGTCATACGGAGTACTGTAGAGGTCCTTTAAATGATTCAGTGCAGCGTACTACTTTTTAGAACTACTAGAAAAAAATTGTGACGCCTGGAACCCAGGATTTTTTTTTCTCGCATACCAATTTTTGTAATAACTTTCCCGAGTATTATAAGTATTAAAAGTACGTAAATCTTATGTGTACATCTTCCACGCCAAATTGTGACCTTGCTTTCGTTCCTGTTTTCCCCGCCACTTTTCCATCATTTGGCGCCGTGGTGGTTGGTCAGGTGGCGAGTTCACGTCACCCCACCAGGAGCGCTTCTATCACTACAAGGTGTGTGTTCTAGATGGACTCCAGATACGCAGCTGAGCGATATCTTTCAGGGTCGAACCCTATGATGTATTTTATCACTATTGAGCGAATGTCATAGCTAAGTTGCAATCTTGCTGTTTGCTCACCTTTATTGACAGCAAGGATGCCCGCCACCTGCTGCATGCGTAGTTGATCTTGCGAATCTCACCGCTTCTTGGAAATGCATTTCTGGTCTACTTCTCGGTCACTTCTCGTCTAATAGCGCATCTTGGCATTTTGGCCAAAGCAATATCCCCTATCCTTTCCTATCTCTTGCTTTTCTTTCAACAAGAAGTCTGTGGTTATCCCATCTCAAGAAGATTTCTATTCGCTCTGATTTAAAACATAGACCTCAGAAGGGACTTCCGGTGGTTCAACCTAGATAACCTCTTCCATTGCTCTCTTTGACACACTCGCTCATTTGCTGAAGACTTTTGGTCAGACCTGAGCAAGGTTTCTATTCAGGTATGGCTTATGATCGAAACAGCACTTTTGGGAGTTCGTTCCGAGCAGTTTTCCTATTTACTTCCTGTCTCGCACCTTCTGATCAGAACAGGACTTCTGGTGCTTCAACCTCAACAACCCTCGTTCATTCACGCTGCATCTCGCCCCTTACGCCGCTGAACAGGACTTCTGGTGCCTCAACCTCCACAACCCTCGTTCATTCACGCTGCATCTCGCCCCTTACGCCCCTGAACAGGACTTCTGGTGCCTCAACCTCAACAACCCTCGTTCATTCACGCTGCATCTCGCCCCTTACGCCGCTGAACAGGACTTCTGGTGCCTCAACCTCAACAACCCTCGTTCATTCACGCTGCATCTCGCCCCTTACGCCCCTGAACAGGACTTCTGGTGCTTCGGCCTAAGCAAGCTTCCTACGTCCTCATTTTCTATTTCACACCTTTAACTAAAACAGGACCTCTTTCACGTTGACCTAAGCAAGCTACCTGTTTCCTCGTTATTTTCTATTCCACGCCTTTACCGAAAACAGGACTTCTGGCGCTTTGACCTGAGCACCAACACGTGGGACCAGCTGCAGCAGAAGGGGGCGCCATCGGCGCGCTCGGGCCACCGCATGGTAAGCGCTTTATTCTTAGAACTTCGATTTTCGATTTTCCTTCTCCTGGTGTGTTTACAGACATCTTCTTCTACAGGCTTGGAACTTGTGGGTGCCCGATTGGCCGTGCTGACTGAAGTGCCAGCCGTGATGTGTTAACATGAGGAGTATCCCTTGAGTCATTGCCACGACATTAGAAGAGGCACTGTCAGTTGGTGCTTCATTTTTCCTGCACTGCACCAGGCAAGTTATGGGATCCATGTGAGTTTCCTTGCTTTCCATTCTTTAGAAAATGTATGTATCTTGTTTGGTAGTATTTTGTGTTTTGGTTCTAGTTGCCCCATCAAGTAGATACTGGTACGATGTTCAGAGCCACTTGGCGCCATTTTGTTGCCCCAGTGCCTCTACTCCTCATCCCATGGTGCACTGCCTCCTTTGCCCCTTGCCTTCCTATCTTAACCCCTGCCTTCATTACCCCCTGAATCTTTTGTACTCAGGTGCACCCCCAAGTCTCTCTCAAAAAATTATACTACTAATACTTCCAGGAGTTGCCGTCGATCGCTTGGCTCGCGCTTCCTATCGGCCGCCTTTCCAATGGGTGGCATTTGTGCGACGTCGTACGGCTATTGCGTGGGCCAGGTGGTCTTCAAGAACCGCATCTACGTCTTTGGCGGCTTCTACGACACGCTGCGGGAGGTGAAGTGAGTGTACTGTGCTGCACTATCGAAAGAATTCGAGAGGAGTGGCTTCCGTGCGGAGCCACACAAGCGCCTGGCAGGGCATTGCCATTCCAGTGTTCTATGCGAAGATGTCCGATTTATGCTTAGCGGAGTGGCCCAATCATCCTGCAAGCCTTTTGTACGGGTGGGCATTTCTCCATGTGCAAACTTGAATGTGCCTTCCCTGTACAGAGCCTTGGGAGTGCCTTCCCTTTGTGAGATGCGTGAAAATGCTGCGCACGTGGCACACCATGGTGTAGCGAATTCGTGCAATTTTCGAGCAGCAACACCAAAGCGCAAAGCACACGTCTATCAATGGGGTGCCTACCTATCACCAACCCTGAACCCAACACAACACAACACAACACAACACAACACAACACAACACAACACAACACAACACAACACAACACAACACAACACAACACAACACAACACAACACAACACAACACAACACAACACAACACAACACAACACAACACAACACAACACAACACAACACAACACAACACAACACAACACAACACAGCACAACACAACACATACCGACCCATACCGACCCATCCCGACCCAACCCAACCCGACCCAACTCAACCAAACCCATCCCAACCCAACCCCACCCAACCCAGCCAAACCCAACCTTAGATGTTGCATGGTTGACCAGAAACCTAAGAAGGGACTGGTATGGTGGGAGCCCATAGAAAATGGGGGTAGAAACTGGATTTGTGTGCGTGCCTTGCAACGCAATGATGAAGATGGGAGCCATGATGAAGGTTTAGGGATCGCGCTGTGGTTGGGCCGTCGGGCAGCGGTATTGTGACGTCGGGCAGCGGTATTGTGACGTCGGGCAGCGGTATTGTGACGTCGGGCAGCGGTATTGTGACGTCGGGCAGCGGTATTGTGACGTCGGGCAGCGGTATTGTGACGTCGGGCAGCGGTATTGTGACGTCGGGCAGCGGTATTGTGACGTCGGGCAGCGGTATTGTGACGTCGGGCAGCGGTATTGTGACGTCGGGCAGCGGTATTGTGACGTCGGGCAGCGGTATTGTGAAGGCGGGACACGTCTTTGCATTAACAAACCATGTGGTCGCTTCTCTGCGATCACATAGTCATTGGGGGGAGTGATTTCCTGCCATGGGAGAGTGGTTTCATGCAATGCCTGGGATGCATGCGAGTGAACGTTTGCTCACCCAGTTAGCTTCACTCAAGGTGAAACCCCCTTTCTACTCTCCTTGCTAACTACGGTGGCACTCTGGTCGCACCTCTTTTGCACCTCCCTGCTCCTCTGTTGCACATCCCTGCTCCTGCCTCTCACGTCCCAGGTACTACAATGACCTCTTCTACTTTGACCTCATGGACATGAAGGTGAGCATAGCACGCCTGGGCCCTGTGACAATGGTGGGCTTGTTTCCACCTGAGCCCACGCTGTAGTGGTTTCATATATTAGCATGATAGGCATGAGCAGTGATTCAGATGACCAATGCGATGGCACGTTAGTACTACAGCACATATACATTCCGATGTGATGGCACGTTAGTACTACAGCACGTATACATTCCGCACTATAGTATCTTTATTGTTAGTATGGCGCACATTGAAATTATGTGAGGTCTTCTCCTCCCCAGGTACCCCGTTCAAAACATGATATAGCTCGCGCAAGCCTAGCCAGAATCTGACCACACCTTCCCCAACACCCATCTGTCTCAGGCCGCGCTGGCGTCACAATGATCATCTCGTTAAGCTCCATAACCAAGTGTGAATTCTGTGGTACCACACTGCTGTAGTAGTCAGCTACTGGCAAGCTGTAACGGCCATCCTCATAGTAGTATCTCACTAGAAAGAAACCACGTTCGGAGAACCACGGTTCCCGATTGTTCTATTTTAAACTGTTATTGTGTTTTATGTGTATAGTAGTAGAATCTTCACGGACCCATGATTTTTACAATCGGATCCATGGTAATGTCTCATGGATACGTTGCCTCATCGTTCTCAAATGGCGTGCTTCGAACGCATGCTCCATGTGTCCTGTCCTGCCGTCCTGCCGTCCTGCCGTCCTGCCGTCCTGCCGTCCTGCCGTCCTGCCGTCCTCTCCTTCCCCTGCGTTCAACCCCGCTTTGACTGTCCCCCCCACCACCACACTCCCCCCCCAATTCATGCAGTGGGTCAAGGTCGAATACAAGCCAGGGGCCCTCCAGCCCCCGCCCAGGAGCGGGGGGCTGCTTTTCGCGGACGTGGACATGGTGAGGACTCACTTACTGTCGGCTGGAAGAGGGGGGGATGCGGCGCGGGTTGGGACATGATGAGGACTCAGTCATTAGATTGTAACCCGACCTGAGATTTTATGCTACAGATATGCGTAGTAGACTTGGTGAGGAATCGGCTCAAATGTATACTTGGTGAGAGAGAGAGAGAGAGAGAGAGAGAGAGAGAGAGAGAGAGAGAGAGAGAGAGAGAGAGAGAGAGAGAGAGATCATCGGAGCAATTTTACTCAAAGTACGAAATTATCTGGCGTATTATTCTCACGCTAAGGGCTGATAAAGTACGTATATGCATGGTGAGAGATGAACAAACCGCGGGCCACCCATGCAACAGCCTGGGTGGGTGGCTGGTTCAAGACCCGTCGGGTGCAAGTGGGCAGGAGAGGAGGGGGCGGCGGAAGGGGACAGGAGCAGGGGGGGGCAGCTCTTCAGCTGTTGTTGCCGACACCGGCTACTGCAAGGTGCTCGTTTGGGTTATGTAATAAGACAATTTCCATAATACCCTAGTATCCATCCCTGCGCCACCATTTTACCCTACTTACGTCGCCAGACCTTCTTTCACGGTGGCTACTGTAAGACCATTGTTTAGGTTGTTCGATTGGGACCTTGTACCGATAACTTGATAGGCCCTCCTGTACAGCGGCCTTTGCAATGCCTTTCTCTAGGCTTTTCTACCTGGAAAAGTTTCCATTCTGTCTATGTGTATGTCTTTTTCTATTTCTATTTCTATTTCTGTTTCTATTTCTATTTCTTTTTCTATTTCTTTTTCTATTTCTATTTCTATTGCTTGCCACATCTTCCCCCACAGCAGCTACTGCAAGGCCTTTGGATGTTTCCATTATGCCTGTTGGTTGCTAGATCTTCCTTTATGGCTACTTAAGACCTTTCTCTATTTAGGATGTTTCCATTATGTCTGTTGGTTGCTAGATCTTCCTGTATGGCTACTTAAGACCTTTCTCTATTTTTTTATAGTTCATCACCTTCCACTTTATTTATCTCATTTGACTGCTTTGATTGCTGTCCAGATCTTTCTCTACGGCGGCTACTGCAAGACGGTGGACGCCAAGACAGGGATGGACCGCGGCGTGACGTACACCGACATGTGGTCGCTGGACGCGCAGAAGCTGGAGTGGAACAAGGTGGGTGGTTTGTGGAGAAAACTAAAGAATAGGCCATGTAAGCAATATATAGTAGGATATAACTATAGAATAGGCAATATAGGCCATGTGTTGTAGGAGATAACTATAGAATAGGCAATATAGGCCATGTGTAGTAACTATAGAATAGGCAATATAGGCGATGTATAGTAGGAGAAAACTATAGAATAGGAAATATAGGCCATGTATAGTAGGAGAACGTGTCTATTAATTAATAGTAGGAGAAACTATAGAATAGGCAATACATGCAATGTGTAGTTGGCCATCATTCTCCATAGTAGGCAGTTCTCGGATTGGGATGGACAAGTCGACCGGAGGAAAGTGTAACCGGCTATTTATCCAGTACTAGTGATGCAGTTTTGCCATGTACACTCAGCGCTTCATCCCGGCATGCACACTTTTCCAGGGCTAATTTGTGTTTGACGATTCCTGCAGTCTGCGCACGTAAATAAGAGAAGTTTGCAGGTGTGATGCTGTATCTAGGTCTCCATATTGTGGTTGGTGGCTATCTGAGTATCTTTTTGTGATGATGCCTCGGCTAGCGTTTACGGCGTCGGGTCAAGCCTCTATGTGTTTCTAGCTCTGGCTCTGTAGGCTTTTTTGTCATCAAGTCTCTAAATGTCAAAGAGACAACCAGCGCAGGCCAGAAATCTGCAAGAATCCGGACCATGGGAGCTCAAGCCTGCGGTTATCTTATCTGCGTGTGTCGAGTCGGCCCGGATGATGGAAATGAATGGAAGTGGAGATGTGGAGCCGTGGAATGTCAAATTATGGTATAAACTATGGTGGGCATAAACGTAATGTTAGCATCAAGTCTGCATGCATCAAGATTCCTTTGGGGGGAAAGATGAGCTTCTATGGGCATCTCCTCCCTGTCTTGCATGTCCCGCCTTCCCACACGCACACAACAACAGCCCACCTTCACAACCTGCCTCATCCCGTAGAACACTTTCACGATGCAACCGTAGTGCCTGAAGCTTCTCCGCAGCTTCCCATGATTTTCCTTTTCGATTTGCATGCTTTCTTAAAGCACCTCCGCCCCAGCGGTCCCGCACACCCTTTCTGGCCGTACCCTTTGCTACCCACACACCCTCTACCCACACACCATACACTTAACACGCTTCTCACAGGTGAAGCGCAGCGGCACTGCCCCCGGCCCCCGTGCGGGCATCAGCCTGTTTGTGCACAAGCGGCGCGCCGTCGTGTTTGGCGGGGTGGTGGACAACGAGGAGAAAGGTGACTGTATATGTGGTGCTGCTGCTGTGATACTTTGGGGAATTGTTGTTATGGCTAGCTCGGTGGACAGTTAGGAGAAAGGTGGCTACATGTGTCGTGCCGTTTGATGCACTTCTTTAGGGGGAGGGGTGCACTCCGTTTTGTGAGTTGTGGACCATTTGGAGAAAGGTGACCCCTGCGCTTGGTACGAGGCATTCCGTGTTTTTGGACAGCGCATGCCCCTGGGTTAGCCCGTTCTGTCCTTCCCTTATGCTGCGAACGCCCTTGCTACCCATGGACTATCTATTGCTACTACCTGCTTTTTCCTGGTGCCTTACGCTGTCCACCAAAGACGGCGAGTTGCGGAGCAGCCCCTTGTATCTCTTTCTGTCTTGCTAATCCATGAGCGTAGCTCACCGATCGCATATGCTGTCTGCGTGCTCCTGGTGCCTTATGCCCGCAGACGGCGAGGCGCTGAGCAGCACCTTCTACAACGAAATGTTTGCGTTCCAGATGGACAACCGGCGGTGGTGCGTGCCGCGCTGGAGCGTGCCTATACAGTGTTGTACTTTAGTGCTATAGTATTAATGTGATGTTTGCGTTCCAGATGGACAGCTGGCAATGGCGGGTGCCACGCTGGAGTGTATGTATAGTACATGCTATCATATTAGTCCTGTAGTGCTCTATATATGGGGTGATCTGCACGCTCCAGGGGAATTTCGCAATCGTCATGGTTGGGGACTGCTACCTATTGCGTCCAACAACCACTTCCCATCTAGTGCTTGTATAGAACTTCAGTGCTGTGGTGTCATGGCACTGTCATGTTCTTGCGACCCCAGTGTGATGTTGTTTGGGTTTCAAAGTGACAACCACTGCGTGCCCTTGGTGACTTAGTCATCTGCCCTAGAGGGTGTCGGTCAGTCACAGTCGAGAGCTTCCGAAGCCTTTTGCCCTTCCATTGCGCTATGCTGACATCGAGCGGTCACAGCGGTTTTAAATGGAAACGGCCACCAAACTAAGCGCAAGTTTACCCAACTAAGCGCAATGCGCTGAAATTCTGCGCTTGGAAGGGGACTGCGCTAGTTTTTTTGCCCTTAAGGGCAGGGAATAGGCGCTTAACGCTACGTTGATCTATGGCTGCGGCCGTTTTGATTTTGTAACCGTAGGCATAACCGTAGCGCAATGGAAGGGCAAAAGGCTCCGGAAGCTCTCGAGTGGGTGCGTTGAACCCTGCTCGTGCTGAGTGTCGCAACTACAGCATTGCAAGACAAGCACTTTGGGGGGGGCTTGTCATGTGTGTGCGTCGCACGGCATAGTTGTCACCCTTGGCCTTGATGGTCCAGCAGTTGCATGGTGTGGGCGCATGCATGTGGGCGGGCGGGCGGGCGGGCGGGCGGGGGGGCGGGCGGGCAGGTGGCTAGGATATATGTATGCAGATATGAGATGTCTAGGGGGGGGGGTATCATTGTTTATATTATTGTTTACCACACGTCTTAATTGTCCGGTCTAGTGGTGACCACTTTGGGGTCTCGTTCTATTCAGTAGTGGTAATAGTGATCCTAATCACTCTAATAATAACTGTGGGATCTCATGCTTTCCAGTGTCCCAGTAAACAACGCATCCTGCATGCCAGTTGCAGTACTAGGAGCGCGGTTCATGCTTCAAGTAATTCTAACAAACCCCTTCCCCAGGGTACATGCGTCGCTTCTGGGTGCCGTCTTTTGCTAGGGCCATCGCATGCGCAACCGTGCCCCTGCTGCCAGTCCAACATTTTCGCAAGCCAAGCCCCGTAGTCATTGGCTGATGCCTTGGGAGGCGCCCCCCTATTGGTTGGTGGGGGCCACGATTCTGGGGGGTGGGGATTCCCCCTTGTATTTCTGCGGGCCCCCGTCACGCTGCAGGTACCCATTCGCTCTGCGGAAGCCCAAGGCGCCCAAATTGGGCAAGGTAAGTTTTATTCGACAAAAAGGTTGTGTTTCAAGCCTTGGGCATCTAGCGTCTGGCATCGTGTTGTATTGTGATGAGGTAGTTGCGGTAGAACCTTCTTGGAATCCTCATCACAATACAACACAAGTGTAATAGCCAAGGTGTTTGGGACAGGATGGGTACTGCATCGTGTTGGCGCATGTTGGCGGTTTCTTGGTCCTTGCTTGCAGTCAAGGCCTGTGTTAGCCTTCACTTCACCGATACATCCCCAGGTTGTCTTGCTACTTACAGCTTAAGCATTGGGCATTTAGGGTGTAGAGGTAGAGAAAGGGGAACACTGTACTTTTCGTAGCTTGAATTAGCTTTATGATTTATTTATAGATGACAAAAGAATGAAATGCTAGGGTGGGTGGGTTCGTACTTAGGGGGGTAGGGTGTCTGTTTGGATCGTGGCAAGAACACACACTGTTGTGAGCCTCAGCACATCTTCCGTTCCGGGATCCTTATTTCCTGTTGTTACCAGCCTTCGCATATTTGTCCACTCGTCTCCGTCCATGGTTTGGCGTCCCACCGTACAGTGGAAATGCGGACTTGCCTGTTAGGGTTTAGGGCTTAGGGTTTAGAGTTTAGAGTTTGGAGTTAAGAGTTAAGAGTTTAGGGTTTAGGTTTAGGGTCTGCCTCTTGTGCAGTGTGGTTGTCTGCCCTCCTGTAACTATCTGTTAACTTCCTGCCACACTCATCAGCCCAACCTTTCCCTCTTACTTCTCTTTTAGGTCCCTCCCTCTTCTCTGTTAGGTATCGTCCTTTTCCGTCTTACTCCTCTCCTTTGACACCGTAACATGCCCGTGCGTTTTTCTCAGCTATTGACATCCCTCCCTTCCACCCCACCCCCCTTTCCTTCTTTTCTCCCCCATTCTCCCTTGCTCCCCTCATTCCCCCCTTCCCCACCCCGCCAGCGAGCGCGCGGGGGTGCCGAGAAAAACGCCGCCCCAACCCCCGCCAGCTCCCAGACCTCCGACCAGGACAGCCGGCAGCGAGAGGCCTCGGGGCCCGAAGACGAGAATGCCATGGACACCGAAGATAACGATGACGTTGGTGATGGCGACGACGACGTCGATGATGGCGATGGGAATGAGGATGCCCTGGAGGGGGAAGCGGCGATGGAGGAACCAGAGGGAGAGGAGGTTGACGACGAGGAGGACCACTACGGGGGCGCGGTGGCCACGGCAATGGCCGATGCGGCGAAGAAGATGGACCTGGGACCAGCCGTCGAGCCGCCACCCGAGATGGAGAAGGGGGGAAAGCGCCAAATCACTGCGTTCGATGGGGTAAGGGGGGGGTTAGCGACGAGCATCTTGGGTTTGATTTGATTATAATTTTTTCACTCTCGGGGCTCTGCTCAGTCTGTGTGCCGCCCAATGATTATCCTAATACCTACGCCCTGTTGTCATTCCCTTTCTTGTCACGTTGGGCTAAGTTTTGCTGCTGCTGCCCATGCTGCCCTCCCAACATGGCATCCCGTCATTTTAGCCCTGGGTTGTCCTTGGCTGGGTGCCTCCTCCAGCGGCTCCCCTCCACAGGCCCAGCCATCCACCGGCCACGAGGTGAAACAAGCCCTCGACGCCGTGAACCGTCTGTTTGTGCTTCTGTGCTAATCGATGCTGGCGCTGTCCGTGCTGGTGTTTTATGCATGATCCTGGGTGTGTTTCAACATTTCCACAATCCAACCCTCTTTCAGCCTAAAACGGGGGGTGCCTTACGAAGCCGTAGTTCCTCCAGACGCCGCCCTGGAGGTTCACGAGCCATCTCTTTTTGTGTGTGCCTCCGCCATGACTGACCACTACGTAATCCTGGTACTGGTTGCGTTGCGCTGATATAAATGCTCGTGATGCGCGCCATGTTAAATCCTCGGTTATTGGATGCCCAGAAGCTCACATGCAGGCACACCATCCATTGGTGCATGCTGGTCTTGGAATGAACTAATCAACAGGGAATGCCAATATGGTCTATGCACTGGTGTTTTCACTCCTAGATGCTCCCCTGCGGCCGCATGAACGCTGGCGTGGCGGTGCTGGGCAACAACCTGTGGCTGTACGGGGGCGTGATGGAGATTGCGGACCAGGAGGTCACGCTGGATGACCTCTACTGCCTCGACCTCGTCAAGCTTGACGGCTTCAAATGCATCATTGAGGTGAGCACATGAGGAACAAAACATCCCTTGTTAAGGGGGTCAAGGGGGGACGGTGGTTGGTTTGGGCATGGGGGTGGAGTGCATCGTCAAGGTGGGTGTTTTGTTGGTGCGGGAAGAAGAAGATGGTTATTCTTGGTGGGGGAAGAGGAAAGCGGTTGGTTATGCTTTGGGGTGTTTTGCTTTATTGAGGTCATTGTAGAGGGCGGGGAAGCAAGAGTGGTTTGGAAAGGATAATGGGAGAGATTTGGCTGGGAGCAGAGTGGGGGGTGCCGGGCTGGCGGTTGAAAAGAGTTTCTTGTAAACTGATGGAAGGCTTAGTCATTGTTTTCACCCAATGGTGCGCATTCTGTGCTCAGGTATTCCCCGTTTAAGGTACCCGTCCTGTCAGTCATATCTCTTCCAGTAAGTAGGTCTGCTTGTTAGTGTCCTAGCTTCGTGGTTACGCTGCTAATGGCTCGTTTTTTTCTTCAATTCCTCTCGTTTTCTTCAAGCCCTCTCGCGGACCTTGTTTCTTTCCCTTGGCTTCTGTATCACCCCATGGCTCATCGTCATCCCCAACTCCCCATCAGCCTTGTTTCCCTGGTACCCCTTCTTTCCCTATCATCCCTTGTTTCCTTATCATCCCCTGTTTCCCTATTCCCCTGTTCCCCATTACCCTTTGTTTCCCTTTCACCTTTTGTTTCCCCATCACCCCTGGGTTCCCTGTCACCGTCCGTTTCCCCATCACCCCCTGTTTCCCTGCACTCCTTGTCTTTCTCGTTCATTATAAATTTCCGCGCCATCGCATGTTTCCCACTGAATCACCTTGGGTCCCACGTAACCTTGTCCCGCGACGCCAGGCGACGGCCGAGACGGAATGGATTGTGGAGGAGGAGAGCGACGACAGCGATGACGAGGACGACGAGGACGATGAGGACGACGAGGATGACGATGACAGCGATGCGAGCGACGGGAGCGACGGGAGCGACGAGGGCAGCGACAAGGAGGGGGGCAAGGCGGGGGCAGCCAAAGGGGCCACTGGAGACTCGTCGGGTGTTGGCAAGGTGAGGACCATAACAAGTGTTAAGACCGTAGCGGAAGCCTTAGCGAATGTGTCCATTGTAGCGCCTTCCCACAGATGGCGGCATCGACCCCAGCTAATCGTGTAAATGGGCTCGCGGCACCATGGGCCATCGATGGCTGCATGTGGCGCCTTGCACGTATGATGGGCAAAGGTTTGGTCCAATATTCGAAGCATCCCTGGGATGCCTGCGCTCTACCCTCGTACCGCCCACTTGCCAGCAAGTGGGATGGACGTCAGGGTTTACGTTCTTTGTTTGCGGGGTATAATTTTGTAGTAGAGTGTCATTGATGCAAGTCATTGCAAGCCCTAATTTTGTGGGTTTCGGCCTTGTTTTGGCTGGAATTGGTTTGTAGCATATGCTTTATTATTATTGTTTTCGTTATTATTACTATTGTTGCTGTTGTTGTTGTTGATGTGATTATTACTATCATCATCGTCATCATCATCATCATCATCATCAGAACTGCCGGTTCTGTTCCCGAATGAGCTAGCGCCATTTCCGCGGTCACGCGCGCGTAAGGTCCAAACCCTGACCTGAGGACGCCTTCACCCACCTGGACGATGCCCATCCTGGCTGGGGCATGGCAGGACGACGCGCCCTCATCATCAGCGGCAGCGGTGGACATGCGCGGGGCGGTGACGTCGGCGGCATCTCTGCTGTCGTTCGCCGACTCCAAGTTGTCCAAGAAGGACCGGCGCAAGGAGATGGACGCGCTCCGAGCGCAGCTGGGGCTGGACGACGCCAACCGCACGCCGCAGGTGGGTGCGCGGTATAAGTAGACGTGGATAAGCCACAAGTGGTTGTGTTATTAATAGTAGACCTGGATCGCGCGCAGGTGACTGACCTTCAAGTAGACGAGGATACGCAGGGGGTTGAATAGGCTGGTATAGATATAACTAGACCTGGATGCATCACAGGCGGGTGCGCTTTAAACAGTCCTGGATGCATGCAGGTAGACATGGCTTATATACAGACCAGGAGACGCATACATAGATAGGTAGGATGAGGCAAGGGTTGGTGGCTGCAGAGTGGCAGTAGATCGGTTCAGAAAGAAACAATGGTGCCAAGAGATGGCACGGTGCCCATCATGCTTTGCAGCAGTTTACGTGCCTCTTTGCTCAGAGAGTAGGAAATGCCTTCCCATGTTGGATGCCCAACATGGTTTGCAGCAGCTCAGGTGCGCAGTCGCTTAGTCATGACCTCAGCTCGGGTAATGACCCTCAGCTCAAGGTGTGCCTGGTGTGTCTGCACTCATATGCAGTTACTGCGTACAGAATTACTTGTGCGTTCTCATACGATATTACATGTGTGTTATGAGAGGTGATCCGTGGCAGCGGGGATTACTTTTGGCGTGACGTGCGCCACATGTGTAGGACGCTGCCGTTTGTGTGCCTGGCGGAGGTGGTTTGTTACACTAGTGCGTGCGAGAGTTCAGAAATTGCCATCCCTGAAGTGGTTGTTTTTGACACTAGTACGGGCAAGAGTTAAGATCAGACCATTTTTCAAGTGAAAGCCAGGGACACATGAATCACGGAACGTCCGTCACGCAGGCAAGGTGCCGGCCTAGCATATTCGACTGTCATATTCAGATAGTATTGGCTCGAGTCTTATGTTTATTTAGTATTGGTGAGAAGCATCTTATGGTGTGGAATATATATGCAATAATATTGTAATATAATTAGTATGTGCCGAGTTGAATATATGATGTGGAATGTTCCACAGGGTTCTGGTACTGGTGAGGAGCGTGAGCTGCCAGGCGGCGTACAAATAACCATGTGTGAAGCGTGATTGGCCCTTTTCATGTTTTCCAGGAGAGCAAGGCGCTGGCCGAGTGTAGATGAATGGTTTTGTGCACGGCAATATCCGCAGTAGGGATTGAAGCAGCCTAAGCTCATTTTATCTACGACTAATCTGCTGAGCTGAGAGCGCAGCACCATATAGCAAGAATATTTTTATAAAAGTTTTTATTATTGTGCTGATTGTAGGAGCATGCCCCTTGTCCCAGACGGGGGTGATGCTGGCTGACTTCAAAGGATGGTGTGGTCACTGTAACAATTTTGTACATGCCCATTCTCGCAGACGGGGGAGACGTTGGCCGAGTTCTTCAAGCGCACGAGCAACTACTGGCAGGAGACGGCGTACGGCATCACGCAGCGCATGGGCAAGGTGGGCAAACATGATTATTATGTAATCCCAATTTTTATTACGTAATCCCAACCCCAAGCCCCAAGCCAAGGCCCAAGGGGTCGCCGTGCAAAGCCGTGGGTGGCCCTTTCTTCCCGTTCTCCTTAGTGAGAGCTGGAAGGAAGGCCAGGGTATTCTAGGGAGGCGGCGTAGCGCGCCACGCTGCGCACGGGCGCTGTGCTGCATGTTTGTGGATGCACGGGGGCCTGGTGGGTGAAGTAGTTTCTTCGTGCCCTCCTGAAGGCAGTATCGATGCGACATCCAGCGCAGGCATGGCATGACTATACTATAGTGACCATGGTGTCAATGAGACATCCAGCGCAGGCATGGCATGACTCTACTATAGTGACCATGGTATCAATGAGACATCCAGCGCAGGCATGGCATGACTCTACTATAGTGACCATGGTATCAATGAGACATCCAGCGCAGGCATGGCATGACTCTACTATAGTGACCATGGTATCAATGCGACATCCAGCGCAAGCCAGAAATATGGCTAGTAGGGGAATAGGGAGGCCGCATGACGCGCAACGAAGCGCATAGGCGAGGTGCACCTTTTTAAATTGTGAATCCTTGCTTTATTGGTCTTTTCTATGAGTTGTTGTGATGTGAATGGGGAAACAAATGAGGCAGAGTCCAATGGCACCATGCAGCGCATGGGCAAGATGTGCTAGTTTCCCTGGATGTTATCGCTGGTCATGGTCAGCGGGAAGAGAAGAAGTGTTTCCATGTTGTTATAGGGAGCGGGCAGCGCGCGTCATGCAGCGTGTGGGCAAGGCGCAATGAGCTCGTGCTGCTCCTGCTCCTGCTCCTTCTGCTTCTGCTTCTCGTGATTCTGGGACAAGCGGAACTAGCCATTCCTGTCCTTGTGCTTGCCTCTGCCCCACCTTCATCTCCCGTCTCCCAGCAGCTGCGCCCCCTTATGCTGTTCTCACTTTATTTCTTCCTGCTGCTTGCGCCCGCACCGTCCCTACCACCCACGCGCCAGGAGCTGCGCAAGGATGCGTTTGAGATGGCGGGCGTGCGCTACAACGAGCTGCGGCCGGTGCTCGACAAGGTGGGGGGGCTGACATAAAGTTTCACTTGTGCATGGGGTGGACGCAGTAATGTGCTTATTAGTTAATTAATGGGGTGGTAGTGGACAAGGCGGGGGGATGGACATAACATTGAGACTTGGTGGACATAGCATGCGGATGGGCTGGTAGACAAAGGGGGGGTGGGGGGGCGGGTGGAGGTGGACAATGGGGGGGGGGGGGGGGGCGGACATAACATTTAGGGGTGGACATAACGTTGTAGGGGTGGACATAGCATGCGGATGGCTTGGTAGACAAGGGGGGGGGGGAGGGGGACAATAGGGGAGGTGGCCAAGGGGGGGGGGGGCGGACATAGAATTAAAGGGGATTAACATTTAAGGGTGGGCATGACTTGTAGATGGGTTGGTGGTGGACACGGCGGAAGGGTGATGAGTGGTGGCGGACAAGGTGGGCAGTGAAAGATGACAAGTGCTGGACGTTGGGGAGGGATGGGAGATGCTGGACGATGTGGCGGTGTGCAGTATTACTTTGTTGATGGGGTGGTGGACAACGTGAATTTCCCATGGTGGTGGTTTCTCATGCATGCCATAATGACCTATCTGACTCTGGATGTTTTGGCTTGACATTCTCGTCTGGCATCTGGCACCGTGGGTGCTGCAGCTGGAGAAGCTTGAGCGAGAGCAGAGGGAAGAGGAGCAAGCTCAGGAGGCCAAGAAGAAGCAGGAGAAGGAGAAGAAGAGCCGTCGCTGAAGAGGCCGTTGTGTGTCACCAAGTCTGGTCACCAAGAGGCGATACCTTGAGATTGGCCAAATACATACATAGCGGAACACGGGTCTAATTAATTAATTAATTAATTAATACATACATAGCGGGCTTTGTCCTCACGTGGCATGCCCCAGGCTACGCGCGCCGGCCGGGCCGCCCTCCGTGGACTTTCCGCGATAGGCTAGGCATGGACATGTGCTACCCACGACGGGGCGGGCTCACGCCCGGGGAACCACCTGGTTTGTCTGTAATATGGAGGCAGATGACGCGTATAGATAGGTGACAGACAGTAATGAAGAACACCGCCCCCCGGTCGGTGGGGCTCCGCGTGTGACCAAGTTTGGCATGCATAGCGATTCGGGCCGTGGTGCCCGCAACCCTGTAACTAGGAACTAAATATAGCTCCATCCACCCCATCCCATATTCATTTCCCTGACGACTTATGTTCACGTGACGCAGTTACATGTAAATTAATAAATCAATCAATTAGTACATATGTAGCGGGCTTATCTTTTGGGTCGAACAGCATAACTGTGGGTTTGTCAGTGCAGTGCGGCTGGTACCAAGTCGATGAGGATGTGGCATTGCATATCTTCGTAGTGTGGGAAATGTTTGCATCGAACAGAGCAGAAATCCTCTACAAGATATGAAGTGATTGTAAGTAAGTACTTACGTGTCATTCGCATGGGCATGCCACAGTACTGGGCTAATCTTGTTAGAAAAATAATTACACGGAAGTTACAAATATCGTCTGTGTCATGCCCCAACCATATCTATCCCTCCGGCACTGAACGCAAATGGTTTTCACCTTCGCGGAGTGCCTGATCAGAATATCTATAGTCACTAGAGGGGGATATAATCCCCATCGGAGCTGTCCTCTACTGTAATGGCAGACGAGGCGGTAGTGTAGCGGCTATCCTAGCTCAGGGGCAATAACCTCCACCTGAGGACTTCTACCCTGCATGAATTCTACCAATGGGTCGTGTGGCCCGGCGTGGGGAGAAAACTCTAGGAGCATGCCCCACAGGAAGGGGCTTATCGCAGACAGCAGCCCATTTCTCTTTTGTCTATCCTGCGAGCGCAGAGTACAGATAATCCCAGAAGCCCTGCCATCCTCAAGCAATTGTGTCACATTAAACTCGCGCTCCCATTGCCAGGAGTCACGGAGCACCGGAGTGCTTTTAGCTGTGTGCACAACAGGAAGAAACCCCCTTTCTCCTTCATGCCAGAGCCTGGCATGCCACAGCAGCAATCGGACACGATAGACGATCCGGCAAGTTCTCTGGGTGCAACAAGACCCGTACGTGAGCATATATCATAACAAGGAGCGTGAGCAAGTAAGCTGATTGATAGCGCCAGAACGTAGCATGGCTGTACAAGGGCTCAGTAAGCTAGGGCTATGGCTGGTTGTGTACCGTGCGTTAGCGCGGTGCACGTGACTAGGTATGGTGGCTCGGCTAGGTAAACATTCTAGGCATGCCGGCTGCCATGGCGGCAGTGACTACCGGCAATGATTACAACCTTGGGAGCCCTATAATAATAGACACGCAGTTCTACGGCCGCGCAGTTCTACGGCCTCACCTACCAGGTCCATGAGGGTAAGAAGCTGGTCCTTGAGCTCGTCGGCAAGGGTGGTTGACGTCTCACCTGGCTTCTGGGGGAAACGACGAAGCACCACTCGGCATATGCGCATATTCGCGGCGAGCGTGGTCGGTGGCCTCCCGTTGTTTTGCCTGGTGAAGGTCCTCAAGCTCCTGGAGGTTACGTAGCGATGGCATCTGTGGTTGGGACGGTCGCTGACCACAGCAGGTCCGCGAAGCTAGGAGTGCGGCGAGGGGCTATCATGATCGATCTGCCAGCCGGATGGGCTAGACTGCGCGATGGCGGCCGTCTGCGCGCTGCAATCGCCGGGACCTGCGCGGCCAGGGTGTCGGTTTTGGGCGGTGATGGATTCTAGCTTCTTAACGAGCAGGCCGCACTTGCCCTCCGCCCGGATTTAGGCGAGAGACACTAGTGCAGCATGCGCGCCTCAGATGCCTGGCATGCGCCGCGGTCTGCAGTGCCGTGAGCTGAGGTTGGAGCTTGTGGGCGACCTTCCAAGGCTTCCACATTGGAGACCCGGGTCTCCTGACCGTGTTGAGCGTCGTGAACTCAGCGAGGTCAGCTTCTCGGCCAACGGCCAGGTCACACGTGCTCCTCCAGCACTGCTCGGATGTCATCAAGTGCTTGCAGAGGGAGGGTCCGAGCCGATGTGGCTGCCGGCTGCGCAGGCCAGGCTGCATGGCCGGGTTGCGGAGCTTACCGACGAGGTCGCGCGTTCACTGAGCTGGTAGAAGCTGAAAAGGATAGCAAGGCGTTGGTTGAGCTCTGGCAGGGCAAGGAACTCCTCCAGGTTGTCGGCAGGGATCATTAATTGGGCCCAACGGGCCCACGGAGCTTGCGTTCCAGTGCTATGTACAGTAAGACTCATCAGCTGGACTATCTCGGCGCATTCTGCGTTAACACATCAATCCGACGCCGCGCCAAAGTGTCCGCGGTAATTCCGGGGTGAAATTGACGAAATTCGGTGCGCGCGGGAGATGTTGAGTGCAAATTCCATTGCGAAGGCTATGGTAGCGTGAAAATTTACTGTGCACGGATTACGAAGCCATTTTGTACCGGATTTCGCTTGTTCGATCTGCATTGACGTAAGGAAATTTATTCTGCAAAAAAAGGGTCGGTAAACAGCTTTTTTGTGTGTGTGTGCGAGGGCAAACACGCAGCAGTGGCCAGTTTCGCGCGCCGAGCGCAGCCACCCCTGCGTGTTCAAGGTCATGGCTAGCACAGATTAGACGCTACTGGTGGGAGGGCACACTTTCGAACGATTCCATGTATCATTTCGAAGAAATCCAGCACAGCGATTCCCTTAATTTTGCGTTTCCATGTTGCACGCGATTTTCCCGTAAAAGTCAGATTTATAGGAGCGCTAACAGGGGCAAAAATGCATGTCGTGGATTTAATCGCTTTTACCCCTTTTTTTGCAGCTTTATGACTTCCCTTGGGCAGAGCAACATCGTCAGCTGCATAACCTGCGGGCGGGGCTCGCTGCCGACGTCGCTGGTGTGCCCGGGGTGCGGGAGAACCACCATCTACTGGTTTCTATCGTCGTAACCCGCTTTCTTGTCGTAATTAACCGGCGTAGTCTAGTGGTTTAAGCGTCCGGCGACGGGCGAAACGAACTCTTACCCTGACGCCATGGCCTGAGAAGGCACTCCGAGAAGGACTGGGGCGGGCGGGCTAAATAAAACGCGACAGTGCCCGCACCCCGCCGGCTCACCCCGGCGAACAAGACAAAGCGCACTGTTCCCCCCTGGGCCCATCGCTGCCGTCGCCGGGCGGCACGTTGGGGAGGCGGCTCCTTCTCCCTTTTTTGGTGCCTGTTGCATCATTTTGAACCCCTGGCCAACGGAGGCATGTTCATGAATGAGTGGATGCATGCATGAATGAATGCATGCATGAATGATGGGGGGAGGGAGGGAGGGAGGGAGGGAGGGAGGGAGGGAGGGAGGGAGGGAGGGAGGGAGGGAGGGAGGAGGGAGGGAGGGAGGGAGGGAGGGAGGGAGGGAGGGAGGGAGGGAGGGAGGGAGGGAGGGAGGGAGGGAGGGAGGGAGGGAGGGAGGGAGGGAGGGAGGGAGGGGAGGGAGGGAGGGAGGAGGGAGGAGGGAGGGAGGGAGGGAGGGAGGAGGGAGGGAGGAGGGAGGGAGGAGGGAGGGAGGGAGGGAGGGAGGGAGGGGAGGGAGGGAGGGAGGGAGGGAGGGAGGGAGGAGGAGGGAGGGAGGGAGGGAGGGAGGGAGGGAGGAGGGAGGGAGGGAGGAGGGAGGGAGGGAGGGAGGGAGGGAGGGAGGGAGGGAGGGAGGGAGGGAGGGAGGGAGGGAGGAGGGAGGGAGGGAGGGAGGGAGGGAGGGAGGGAGGGAGGGGGGAGGGAGGGAGGGAGGGAGAGGGAGGGAGGGAGGAGGGAGGAGGGAGGAGGGAGGGAGGGAGGGAGGGAGGGAGGGAGGGAGGGAGGGAGGAGGGAGGGAGGGAGGGAGGGAGGGAGGGAGGGAGGGAGGGAGGGAGGGAGGGAGGGAGGGAGGGAGGGAGGGAGGGAGGGAGGGAGGGAGGGAGGAGGGAGGGAGGAGGAGGGAGGGAGGGACGGAGGGAGGGAGGAGGGAGGAGGAGGGAGGAGGAGGGAGGGAGGGAGGGAGGGAGGGAGGGAGGGAGGGAGGGAGGGAGGGAGGAGGGAGGGAGGGAGGAGGGAGGGAGGGAGGAGGGAGGGAGGGAGGAGGGAGGAGGGAGGGAGGGAGGGAGGGAGGAGGGAGGAGGGAGGGAGGGAGGGAGGGAGGGAGGAGGGAGGGAGGGAGGGAGGGAGGGAGGGGGAGGGAGGGAGGGAGGGAGGAGGGAGGGAGGGAGGGAGGGAGGGAGGGAGGGAAGGCATGACTGTGTGCGTGCGTGCGTGCGTGCGTGCGTGCGTGCGTGCGTGCGTGCGTGCGTGCGTGCGTGCGTGCGTGCGTGCGTGCGTGCGTGCGTGCGTGCGTGCGTGCGTGCGTGCGTGCGTGCGTGCGTGCGTGCGTGCGTGCGTGCGTGCGTGCGTGCGTGCGTGCGTGCGTGCGTGCGTGCGTGCGTGCGTGCGTGCGTGCGTGCGTGCGTGCGTGCGTGCGTGCGTGCGTGCGTGCGTGCGTGCGTGCGTGCGTGCGTGCGTGCGTGCGTGCGTGCGTAGTTATATCGGTGGGTGGGTGCATGGTGGGTGGGTGGGTGGGTGGGTGGGTGGGTGGTGGGTGGGTGGGTGGGTGGGTGGGTGGGGGTGGGTGGGTGGGTGGGTGGGTGGGGGGTGGGTGGGTGGGTGGGTGGGTGGTGGGTGGGTGGGTGGGTGGGTGGGTGGGTGGGTGGGTGGGTGGGTGGGTGGGTGGGTGGGGAAGGTGTGCTTTTTATTATGATGATTAGCTAAGTTACGTGTGTGTTGTTGATGTACATGTTGACGTTGTATCATGGGCGTGTGCCCCTAAGTCTGCCTTCCTGCAATATCACATAATATATCATCAAGATGTGTTGTTGGGAACCTGACTATATATCCCAAACTGGAATGGTTGACTTGCAACTATGGGATGAAACCCTTGAAAAATAATTACTAGGAACTGCATTTTTTGTGCTATGTTTGCTAGCATCTGTCACCTATTTGTCATGCAAACAGTCTGAATCTCTTGTGGGCAGTTAACATAGATGTTTTTATGAGCTGTGCAAAGTTCTAGGCTTAACTGAGTTCATTGATATAGGCACCCATGTGTTGGAACCCTTGGAAAGCCAAGAAAAACTGCTTTTTGGTTTTTTTGTTTGCTAGCATTTGTCACCAATTTGTCATCCAACCAGCCTGAAACTTTGTGGGCATGCTGCATGGGATGTGTTTAGAACATGTGCAAAGTTTCAGCTCCAACTGAGCTCATTTGGTGTCATTATGTATGCATATGTGTGATAAAACCCTTGGAAAACCATGAAAAACTGCATTTTGGGGGTATTTATGCTAGCATTTGTCACCAATTTGTCATCCAACCAGCCTGAAACTTTGTGGGCATGCTGCATGGGATGTGTTTAGAACATGTGCAAAGTTTCAGCTCCAACTGAGCTCATTTGGTGTCATTATGTATGCATATGTGTGATAAAACCCTTGGAAAACCATGAAAAACAGCATTTTGGGGGTATTAATGCTAGCATTTGTCACCAATTTGTCATCCAACCAGCCTGAAACTTTGTGGGCATGCTGCATGGGATGTGTTTAGAACATGTGCAAAGTTTCAGCTCCAACTGAGCTCATTTGATGTCTTTATACATGCATACATGCCACAAAGTGCTGAAAATACGGTATTTTTTGCTAGCAAATGTCACCATGTTACCATGCTGCCGACTCCCAAAATTTTTTTTGACCACATGGCATCATAAGATATCTGATAAGGAACCTTGGTGCCAAATTTGAGGTCAAACTGACCATTATTCCTTCTCCAAATAATTTCCAGGGGAAGAAAATGGGTTTTCGGATTGATGTGCATATGGTGTTGTTCTTTCTCAGTTACATCGTTTTTCCCGTCTTTGTTCTTATCGTGTTGATTTCATCACGACTCTTGTTGAACTCTTGCAGCGTTTATTGGTCAAAGACTATGACCGAGCCATTATGCTCCGTCAAGTCCGATGTTTTTTGCAACGTCACCCACATCTGTTCGGTGCTGCCCCTTGGCACAAGCTCTACAAACAGGTCGTGGACCGGCTGGATCGCGTAGTATCTCCGCACATCTGAACCCTGTGATGCCAGATCTCCTTTGCGGCCGTTCCGAGCTTGGCACTGGATTCGTTGTCCACATCGTCGCGTCGCTGCCGCAACACGATGTTTTCTGGCATCCGCGGGCTTTTGGTTCCCGCCGCACATTTGAAAGTGCTGTCCTCCGGCTTTTTGCCTTTGCACCGTGTGCAGTTCTTGGACGTTTGGAATCATGGCATGGCTAACGTGATGACTGACTAGCTAGACCTTTTCAGTGGTTTTCCATTTGCGGGTATTTCCTCGATAATGATGGTGGGAGAGCGATATCAGCAATGGTGCTCACCACTAGACACTCCCGGCCAGTTAGGCTAGAAACACACGCCCTGATCAAGCATGCTGTTTCCGGCCCCACCGTCTAGGTCATTTAGTCGCTCCACACGTAAGCCAGCCATAATTTCAATGCACAAGGATACACATTTCCATCACCATTCATCTTCATCATCCTGAACGACTCGAAAACGCGGAAAAGATAACGGCAGGCTCGAGCTACCATGGTCCGGATTCTCCCGACTTCTGGCCTGCGCTGGTTGTCTCTTTGATACCTAGGTAGCTGATCAAAGTTATCATGCATAGGCATAGCCGATTGCATGCAGTGCTTGACTGCACCACGGACCAGAAATCCTCAAATGGAACGAGTTAGATTGGGGTAGAGCCGTAATCTATAAAGCCGGACAACCTGACTATCTAATGATCGATTTCCTAGCGATCGGGAAGTACATCTAAACACCGCGCAGCTAGGAGAATCACGCATGTCACCGCGATATCTTTCTGCCCTGAATTGCTCTTCGTTCGGATCGCTCATTGGATGAGTTGAGACTCGCTCCATCATCTCGGTTCATGTACTACAATACGGTTCGTAGGAGACGCGAAATGAGTGAGAATGTTACCCGAGCGGTAACGAGGATTCGCACCGTTGATTTTAACATATGTTTCTTTTTTTGCGCCATTTGGCGAGCATCGACTGGAGCCTGAACCTAGCGGGGGGAATCGTGCGGGGGAATCTTGCAGGGGAATCTTGCGGGGAAAAATTCCGAACGTGAATTTAGCGAAGTCCTACTACATTTTGCTTGGTACACGGTACTACAGTTTCGTCACTGAAAATTTTCTGTAGTTGCGTTGGTGTTTCGTACGTTCCGCTGAAATTTTCGTGTTCAGTGCCCAGATCACAATTTGATCCGGGCGCAAAATGATTGGCTGTACGTACGGTACGAACCAAAAACGAATTTTTAGTATCTAAGTTCCGCAGCGCTTGCTGAATTTGCCCCGGAAGCCCGGGGGCACTTTCCCCGCTGAAAAAGGTGTCCGCGGGAGCGTATTGTAGTAGTGATCTAGCATCGATCCACGTCTTTGCGTGCCATCAGCTAGACTATTATATAAGGAGGAGGCGCTGCATGCCGAAATTTGCATGATGACCATGCATATATAAAGAGGCTGTGGATGCCGGCGATGCTGCCGCTGTGGCTGTCAGAGCGCGACAAGTTTGCCTCCTACGGCAATGTGGGGCCCCACCGGATCATCCCCTTTGTCCTTGAGGAGTTCGGGGCCCTGGGCCCCAAGACAGCGGAGTTTTTCCACGAGTGCTGCCAGCGTCGTGAAGACCGCCTCGACCTCGAGGGTCAGACCGCCCCGTGGTCTGCCCGCACGTGGTCCTCGTATTGCATGGCGGCAGCGCCTGTCACTCGCCCTCACTCGCACCGTGGCTAATCAATGTGTTATTCCGCCGCACCTGGGCCGACTTTGTCGCGACCCATGCAGTCTAGTAGATCCCTCCCAGGCCTGTATGGTGGGCCGGCAGCGATGTGGCTGCGTGCATGTCGCAGTTTAGTGCTGTAGTTAGTTGTACCTTGTGCAGCTGGCGTGATCCTTGGATATGTCCGTGTCAGATTACTATTAATTTCTTCAGGGTTCTTCTTCTTTTCGGGTTTTTCCTTATGTTGCATGCCACTCTCACCACCGTAATTTATCATTCATAATGAATATATAAAGAGGCAACTGATCGTGTTTGCCTATTGCTTCGGATGAATATGGAGGCAGATGGTACGCAAAAGAAAAACGATGGTAAACAGGTCGTGGACCGGCTGGATCGCGTAGTATCTCGGCACTGTCATCTGAACCCGGTGATGCCAGATCTCCTTTGCGGCCGTTCTGAGCTTGGCACTGGATTCATTGTACGTCCACATCCTCGCGTCGCTGCAGCAACACGATGTTTTCTGGCATACGCGGGCTTTTGGTTCCCGCCGCACATTTGAAAGTGCTGTCCTCCGGCTTTTTGCCTTTGCACCGTGTGCAGTTCTTGGACGTTTGGAATCATGGCATGGCTAACGTATAATGACTGGCTAGCTAGACCTTTTCAGTGGTTTTCCGTTTGCGGGCATTTCCTCGTAAATGGTGGGAGAGCGATCGCAGCAATGGTGCTCACCACTAGACACTCCCGGCCTGGCAGTTAGGCTCGAAACACACGCCTTGATCAAGCAAGTTGTTTCCGGCCCCACCGTCTAGGTCATTTAGTCGCTCTACACGTAAGCCAGCCATAATTTCAATGCACAAGGCTACACATTTCCATCTCCGTTCATATTCATCATCCTGAACGACTCGAACACGCAGACAAGATAACAGCATGCTCCAGCTACCATGGTCCTGATTCTCCCGATTTCTGGCCTGCGCTGGTTGTCTCCTTGATTAATTAATAATTAATTTATTAAACTCGTGCTCCCGTTGGGGAGTCACGGAGCACCGAAGTGCTTTTAATCCCTGTGTGTGCACTACAGGAGAAAGGGCAGAGACCCCCAGTCTCCTTCATGCCAAAGGCATGCCACAGCTGCATTCGGGCGCGCTAGCTAAACGGATCGACACGCTAACGATCCGGCAGTCTGTGGGTGCAATAAGACCCATGTGAGCATATCATAGCAAGGAGCGTGGGCATGCAAGTAATCTGAACATAGCCAGGGCGTAGCATGGCTGTACTAGGACTAGGCTAAGGCTATGGCTGGTTGTGTACCGTGCGTTGGCGGCACGTGACTAGGTGTGTTGGCACAGCTAGGCAAACATTCTAGGCATGGCTGCCTTAGCGGCAGTGACGCCAATGGTTACAAGCTAGGGCTATTGCTATTCTAGCCCGCTGGGGGCGACGGTCCACATCTTGTGGTTGATCATCAGGTCCCCGCCCCTCCCGTACACCTTGGGCTTCTGGGGGTCCTGCTTATGGCGGAGGTATTCCGGCCACAGGTCGCGTCGCTGCTGTTGCTGAGCGGGGGTGAGGTCGTCATCCAGCGTCCAGGTGAGGTCGTGCAACCGCTTGCGACGAGAGAGGAACCGCTGCTTATCCTCAGGGGAGAGGAAGGTGAGCAGGACTGGTGGGGGAGCCGCCTTGTCCCGCGAGTGGGGAAGGCGGTGGCACCCACGCAGTTCTACCTCACCTACCAGGCCCATGAGGGTAAGAAGCTGGTTCTTGAGCTCGTCAGCAAGGGAGGTTGACGTCTCACCTGGCTTCTGGGGGAAGCGACGTAGCACCACTCGGCACTAGCTCGCGGCGACTTGTCTCCTTGATAGATGGCAAGTAGTGATGAAGGAGACCACCCCCAAGGGCTGTGGGGGCTCTGCGTGCGACTGCGTATGGCATTCATAGCGATACGGGCCGTGGTGCCTGCAACCCTGTGACTAGGACCTAAACAGCAAGGAGACAACCAGCGCTGGCCGGCCAGAAATCGGGAGAATCCGGACCATATGGTAGCTCGAGCCTGCCGTTATCTTGTCCGCGTGTTCGAGTCGTTCAGGATGATGAATATGAACGGAGATGGAAATGTGTAGCCTTGTGCATTGAAATTATGGTTGGCTTACGTGTAGAGCGACTAAATGACCTAGACGGTGGGGCCGGAAACAGCATGCTTGATCAGGGCGTCGGTTTCGAGCCTAACTGGCCGGGAGTGTCTAGTGGTGAGCACCATTGCTGCGATCGCTCTCCCACCATTTACGAGGAAATACCCGCAAATGGAAAACCACTGAAAAGGTCTAGCTAGTCAGCCATTACGTTAGCCATGCCATGATTCCAAACGTCCAAGAACTGCACACGGTGCAAAGGCAAAAAGCCGGAGGACAGCACTTTCAAATGTGCGGCGGGAACCAAAAGCCCGCGTATGCCAGAAAACATCGTGTTGCTGCAGCGACGCGACGATGTTGACAACGAATCCAGTGCCACAACGGTATGAAAGTGCCAAAAAATGCCCTTATAAGCCCTACAAGGAGCAAATTGAGTCCAAACATGCTAGATATTGGTAGGCAGCATGTCCATGACACCAGTAAAAGGAATTTGACTTTCCAGAATTTTCCGACATCGGTTGGTCTATTTTTGGCATGTCTATTTTTAGCAACTTTCCAGATTTTAATATAAACAAATACCATTTGATATGCAAATAAAGAGCTCCTGACCTGGCTGTTTGCATGTAGGCTTATGCTCATGTCTACCAACTGTGCACCATGTCCCATGGTCATCTGACCTCATTTGGTGACAAACTGCCACCAAATGCTAGCAAAAACGCACCGTTTCACCACATCTCATAGCAGTTTCCATGGAAGATGTGTTCAGTCGAGGCTGGAAATTTGCAATCACGTTACACATCATAAATGTAGACATGGCACAAAAAATCAGGTCCATCGTACTGTATTTGGTAACAAAATGCCACCAAATGCTAGCAAAAATGCGCGTTTTTCGCGTTTTTTTCACACATTTCATGACAGTTTTCATACAAGATGTGCTCAGTTGGGGCTGGAAACTTGCAAGCATATTAAATATCATCATTGTAGACATTGCACAAAAATCCAGGTCTGTTGTACTTCATTCATTGACAGCTCGCTAGCAAATGTGAGCAAAAATGTGCGTTTTTTGCATTTCCGCCACATTTCTTGCAGTTTCCCATGCAAGATGTGCTCAGGTGAGGCTGAAAACAAGCGCCCATGTTAATCATCATGTCATTTCAGACATTGCACAAAACTTCAGGTCCATCAAGTGTCATTGGGTTCACTGGTCCATGCAACACCTGCCAGTTTCCAGCTAATCACTCAACCTTGGATGCAAAGTTCTTTTGTAACGGTATGGCCAACTCCCACCAACTGTGTTGCTAACTGTTCAGACCTTGCACAGATAATATAACACAACTTTTGTGACACATAGACAAAGATATATGAACATGAACAGTGGCTAGACATGGTTGTATATATGTGCATACGGCCATGCTAAGGCAATTTTCAAGTAGGGGCTTGTTAGACATAAGAACTGCCAGCTGTCACGTTGGCTAGCATGATCAGTTCAAACCCACAGCACGCACGGTAGTCGCAAACTCAGCTTGGCAATGTAATAATCTAATCATGCCAGGCATCTCGGCCGTCGGCATGGTTGCGATGTGTTTTGTGCGCCTTGATTTGGTAGCAGCACATCCCTTGGCAACCGGCCCGCCTGACCAAGGTTGCCACACATGGTCCTCTGCATCACCATGGATGCCCCCATGTCCCTGTCTCTGTTATAGGGGCCCACGTTGCTGGCAACGCAGCTTCCAAGTTGGACTAGATCTCCTCAGCCAGCGCTGTGGTGCATAGCCAGACAGCTCATACACTGCTCAGTTGCTACCTCGAGGTTGCCGGCTTGAAATGTGCCACCAAAGGACTGCACTTGGCCGCCATCATACCTAGCATGAAGAAGCCACTGCACATCCCCGGTGAGCCGCTTGGCCACCATACCGCAGTTGTCTTCAACAGATAGTGCAAGCCCAATGGCCTCTACATAGGCACATGCATCGTGCTCATGCTCTTGCTCTGGCCCTTGTCAACATGAGATGCATGCCCATGCATGCTTCACCATGTTTCTCCAAGCCATCCGTGACTACTTGCTTCAGATATGTCATTCAACTCCTGCACGTCCTCAGCCAGACTGTCAAACTAGCTGGTGCCCCATCCCTCACTTTGGTGAGGACTGCGATTCTGGCTAGCAGCTTAGCGATCGTGCGTGGTTGTGCCTGAGTTTCTGGGTGAGTGGCAGTGGCATTGGAGCAAGAGGTGTTGAGCATGTGCGTGTGTCTATCCACTTGACAAACAACCCCTCCCACCCCTGACATTGAGGAGTTTGGCCATGTGCCAGGTTGCCAGAATTCCGCAAACATGCATCATAGGGAAATAAAGGATTGCTGGTTGTGCACACGACATGAGAAAACAAAACACACATACCTGTCAGGAGGGCAGGCTTGGGTTGCTTCATTGGCGCTGGTTGCAGCGTGCGTAATAATAGCCCGCCATTGGCTCATTTACCCGTGCCCTTGGCCAGCACGCACAGCCTGAACTGCATGAACTGCATGGATGCGGCCGTCCAGGATGCCCTCTGCTCATCATTCAGGGGTGTGAAGGCAGCTTGGGTGCTGGCGTGTAAGGCAGCTTGTGCATCAGTGTTTGCCGCCCGGCCGTGTGGCAGCACAGGTAGCTGGCCTAGCCCGGCCACTGTCCTCTCTCCACTCTCACGCAATATGCCACCCTCTCCACAAACCATGACAGTTCTCATGTGCATGCATGTCTTAAGATGCTTGTTGAAGGCAGATGCTTTCAGCTTAGAGATGGTGGGCACGTATACAGTGGGTTTTATGGACTCACAAGCATGTGAAGCCATCGAGCATCCAAGAAAGCCACCAATTGCTTCTAGGTTTTCCATCAATCTTCGTGGTCAACCATGTCATGCAACATTACTTGCCGTGAGCACAATGCCAATAAATTGCAGCATGTACAACTAGAGCAAAGCAACAGCTTTGTGATCCATAGCCCTGCCTGCAAATCATTGCCATCGGCGGCAATAGCGCTGCAAGGCTGCCAGCCAGCCCGTAATATCTTGCCCGCAATCCGTCATGCACCCTCCCTAATATCCGTGTGAAGAATTCCTTGACATCCCTAGCCTCTAAGGTAACCTGTACGTCGCTGATGTGAAGAAAAGGCTCGCCATGAAACCGTAGCTCGCTATACGATTCATGACGCACCTCCCGTAAGATAAGAAGATGACCAAAAGAGAAACTCCGGAGATGGGGAACTGGTAACATATTCATCCGTGACAAGGTCAGGGATTCAACAAGGAGTGAATTGGCCCGTAGATTTGAATAAGGGAACATACCGCTCGGAGGTATCCATGTCTGCCGTGCGCTTGATGTCTGTTTCGCACACCCCGCCGCAGAACTCGTTCCGGCATTCACCTGCTGACCGCAGTTTGTGCATGTCCAGAGGCTGATAAAAGCCCCAACATCGTGGGCGTCTTTAGAGTCCACAAAGCCTGCATTAAACATGACGTTCGGGGCAAACGCATATATATACGAAGTATGGGTCTGCCAAGCCTGACGCAGCCTTGAAATTGGTCGGAAATATGCGGTAGCTCAGGAAAAAAAAGTTGCAGCGGTAATGAAGAAAGTCGTTCGGTCAAAGTCTTTAGAATTAAAAAATGCATCGTTTATGATGGAAACCCCGATCTTAGGGCGCACTTCATCGGGAAAATTTTTTGCTGCGGTCAGGTGGGGTCGAGAGAAAATCTGCGACCATTCAGGCACCCACCTATGAATGACGCAACATGCTGTTCGATTCCGCAAATTTTATGGCGAAAAAAAAACAGTGGTGGATCTAATAACACCTTAGGAGGATAATCGTAAAATTTCAGCCTTGATAGTGCCTTTATACACGCTCAGCATCGCCTGCCAGACCGCCAGGCATGCCTGTCGCCCGGAATTCGGTCACTTTCGTGCACGCGCACACCAAAAATCGCATTTGGCGCCACTTTTCGGGTACCGCTTACGAGGGCAGATTTTGGCGCGGCTCGTACCGTTGTGGCCAAGCTCGGAACGGCCGCAAAGGAGATCTGGCATCACAGGTTTCAGATGTGCGGAGATACTAAGCGATCCAGCCGGTCCACGACCTGTTTGTAGAGCTTGTGCCAAGGGGCAGCACCGAACAGATGTGGGTGACGTTGCAAAAAACACCGGACTTGACGGAGCATAATGTCTCGGTCATAGTCTTTGACCAACAAACGATGCAAGAGTTCAACAAGAGTCGTGATGAAATCGACACGATAAGAACAAAGACGGGAAAAACGATGTAACTAAGACCAACACCATATTTTGCTGTGTGGGAAAGGAGACTGTGAATATCGGGGTAACGAATAAAAGGAATTTGCTCCCATCATCCATTTTTTACGACCTGCCCTACGAATACCACCAACTTCGCCCAGGCCAAGGAGTACCCTGTCTAATCTGACCGAGGCTACTAACTAACGTAGAGGATGACTAGTTCTCCCTAGGCAAATGATCCTGGAACAACCGACTGTTTCTCAATGCATGCTTGTATGTCAACCTATAACCGGACATCCACTAAATCAACCATAGACGAACCCGAGGAAACGAACTTCAAATTATGAACCCAGCACGAACCATAACACACGAATCGCCAAGTTGAATTCACAGAGGACACGGCTGCATAAATGACCGCCGACATGCGTGTATCAAGGAGACAGCGCGTGTATGCTCGGGCCGACATCGACCCTCGCCTACGCATGACCAGACCATGATGTGCAAGATCCATACTGAGGATAAAGACCACTGTACTAAAGTACGCAGCGCGGCGCGACTGCAGTACGGTACAGTTGCCACGTCACCGCAAGGCCCGGTAATTAATTCATTAATAGACACGTGACTGCGTCACGTGAGCATAAGTCCTCAGTGGGAGGGGAACATGGGATGGAATGGATGGTAATCATGGTATAAGCTATCTAGGTCCTACACTCTGGGCTCCAACTTGGGTAAAAAGTGGGGAATTGTGGGTAAATCTAGGGTAAATGCCGGGTAAAAAATTTTTACCCAAAGGTAAAAACAGGAGTAAAGGGAATTTGTGGCCCACGGGTAAAAACAGATGAAAAAATTACCCCGTTTTTACCCAGTTTGAACTCGGTATGCCATAGTGTTGGGCAAAAAGGGGGTAAAGTTTTACCACCTGGTAAAAAACAGGTAATTTCCGTTTTACCCACCAGGTAATTTCGGGGTAAAACTTTACCCACCAGGTAAACTAGGGGAAAAGAACAATTTACCCATATTTACCCTCTTTTTCCCCGAGTGGGCCGGGTGCAGGTGCAGCCCACCCTGGCCCTCCCATCAAATGACATCGAGGCTTGACCTGAAACTTGTTGCACGTTGCTACTAGGATAAAGGGACGGAAAGAATTTCAGCACCGACGGGGGACGGGCGAGTTCAGCAACGGACGGAAGGAATTTCAGCGGCGACGGGCGACGGGCTAACGGAACCCCATAAACGGTCGGCCCACCAATTTGCTGCGTTCTGCGTCGCGGCCCAATCACGAAATTTCAAATTTTGATGGCCGCGGGATGACGTTATGGCTGTCGCAGCGACCTGTTTAGTTGGTCGTCCCTGATGTGCAGCTACGTTTTCAGTGTTGGAGGGTTGGAAACGGGGTTTGAAAGGACAAACGCTCAGTTATTTAGTGACGGGTCTTTGGAACTGCTGGACTGTTGGTGCCGTAAGCTCTTGGAGAGGGTTGCTAGGAAGACGAACTGTCAGGGTAGGATGTGGCACCGGTCTGACGCCTGGTAAAGCTGCGTTTTTTGTTTGCTGGGCTTTTGAACGGTGATGAATGCATATTTTTGCTTCCAGGCGGTCCATTTCCATTGTGTTCACGCGAGGAGGGGAGAGAGGATAGGGAGGGGCCGTTTGCTTCCCGGGCGGTTCCATGGATCATGTCCCGCCATATGCACATATGCCACCGTCTTTTGCGCTCGGTTTCCTTTTATTTCGGTTTCGCCGCTTTGGAACGTCGTTTCATGCATTAATATGCTTCGAGGCCGTCTCTTTGCGTTGTGTTTCCGTCAGCAGCGGGAAAGGAGGCCCGGTTTGCTCGGCCATCACATTCGTTGCGTCTCTTCCCGGATGGGAGGTATGCCTCCCGCTCTTGGTTGCTGTATTTCGATGGGGAATGCTTTCGAATGCCTTTCCATTCTTTTCCCTGCACCCACGCAGTATTTTTCCGTTGTGTTTCGGTGAGCCACGGGAATGGAGTCAGCGTAGGCTTAGCGAGCCTCTCCGGTGCGTCATTCCCTGTCGTGCAGGTGTGTCTTTGTTATTCTAACCGCCAGATCTGTCGTATTTCGACTTGGAGTGTCAAGAAATGTCCATCAACTGATTTGTTGGCAGATTTTGGCTGGGGCAGGTACCGCTTCGGCATGTGCTCCACCATTGGGACATGGCTGCAACTACCCCAGTCACCTGCCACCCATCTGACTTGGGCCAACTCATCCCCTTTCTTGTGTTTGTTGCTTCTGCATGGGCTGTTTTGAAAGCAGGTATGCTGCCTGCGGGGGATGGCCCAGACGCGGCGTGGTATCATGAGCATCAAGCGCGGCTAGGCAAACGGCCGGGGATATAAGCTCTGGATGTTGATTTTGATTTGGTTTTGTAACTTTTGATGATCAGTTTATAAAGGACCGTAAGGCGGCTTTTAATTTTTCCATTCTTCTCCATTTTCCCTTCTAGTTTATGGAGCTCTGCACATGCTTCCCTCCTTTATCGAGGATCGCATTAACGAGGAGAGCATGGTAGACGGTGTGCCTTACATTGGTTGCTCAAGTAACAATGTGTGTGCCCACGTCCATGTGTGCATGCTCTCTCCCATTCCCTAGGTTCATGGGACACTAGTTTCCCTCGTGCTTTGTAATATATGGCTAGCTTGTTACCTTGGAATGTGAGTTATGTGCGCTGAAATTAAAGCCCATTAGGCGGTGCATGGTATGCGGTGTGCCTTATTGGTTGCTCAACTATGTGTGTGCCCTGCACGTCCATGTGTGCATGCTCTCTCCCATTCCCTAGGTCCATGGGATGCTAGTTTCCCTCGTGCTTTATAATATATGGCTACCTTGTCACCTTGGAATAAGTTATGTACGATGAAAACCAATTAGGCGGTGCATGGTGTGCGGTGTGCCTTGTATTGGTTGCTCAACCATTTGTGTGCTCACGTCCATGTGTGCATACTCTCTCTCTTATTCCATAGGTCCATGGGACGCTAGTTTCCCTCGTGCTTTATATATTATGGCTACCTTGTCATCTTGGAATAAGTTATTTACACCGAAAACAAAGTAGGGGGGTGCATGATAGATATTGGTCGGTGGTTCCAATCATCTTTAGCAATTTGACTTTTTGTAATGTATGAATGCTTAGATGGAGACGTGCCCATATGAATGACTTGGATGTATGGATGTTAATTAACTTTGTTTCGATATCGGATGTTTTTTGTGCATGCGGCATGAACCTTTGTGTGCTTGCAGAATTAACATTGATCTCCAAGGTTGGCATTGGGCCACATGCTCATCAAGGGCAGCGACTAGTGGCGTTTGACGCCTTTCTAGAGATTGATGCATACGTCCAGACCAAGTGCTTGAAGACGGCAATTCGACTTTCGGGGCATTTGTTGCCTAATACAGTAGTTCATACTAGAGTTCGCGCTTTATGGCATACATAGTCAAAACGTTGAAGGGTTGTGCGTCCATGCTTGGCCATATATGTGAAACAACCAACATGGTTGTCCACTCATGAATGTGTTTCTTGTTTAATGTTAAAATGGATATTATAATTGCAAATCAATTTCAAAAATGAATATTCATGTGAGCAAATTTGGTAAAACTAGAGTAAAGCTAGGCTAAAGCGTCCTTGAATTGAATTGAATTGTAACATAACTCCGTTGGGAGTATATGTAGCACATAGCCCTTGAGAGGGGGCATATGGCCTATCATACATCCTAAGCTACTTCCTGCAAGGGTGGGGATGTAAAGGACCCTTGCTCTAGGTGCACCAGGGCACTTGCATCCCCATGATCTTCAAGCTATGCCCAGCGAAGGGGGAGCCTGTCATGGGGGGGAAGATCAGCAGAGCTATACAAAAAGGCTAGGGCATGGCGTCTCAGCAGAGAGTTACTCCCTGCATGGGCACAACATAGCTAAATAAAGCTAGGCATCATCTGGAGTGTGGCACATCATAGGCACACATGTACATGATTAAATAAAGCGTGTGGCTTAGCTAGGATAGTGCCTCTAGGAGGCGTACAAAGCGTCCTTACCCCATATTTACCCCACATTTACCCCACATTTACCCCAACATTACCCCATCTGGAAACCTCGAATACACTAGGGAAAGTATGGGTAAAAATAGGGGAATTAGGGGGTAATAATTTTTACCCGATTATTCACGGCATTTTACCCCTTTTTTTTGGGTAAAAAGGGGGTAAAAATGGGGAAAACGTGGCAAAAAGCGGGTAAAAAAAGATTCCCCTTTTTTTACCCAGGGTAAAAAGAGGGGAAAAACCAGGGTAATATTTTACCTTCAAGGGTAATATTTCCCCATGTTTACCCTCTTTTTCCCCTTGTTTACCCTCTTTTTCCCCGGTTTTTACCCAAGTTGGAGCCCAGAGTGCTAGTTACAGGGGTGTGGGCACCGCGGCCCGAATCGCTATGAATGCCATACTTGGTCACACGCGGAGCCCCCACAGGCTTGAATTGGGGGTGGTCTCCTTCATCACTACTTGCCATCTATCCTTGCGCACCATCTGCCTCCATATTACAGACAAACCAGGAGGCTGCCCGGGGGTGAGCCCGTCACGTCTAGTGTAGCACATGTCCATGCCGAGTCTATCACGAAAAGTCCACGGGTGGCGGCCCTGCCGCGCGCGGCCGGGGGCACGCCAGGTGAGGACATATCCATCACCATTCATCTTCATCATCCTGAACTGGCATGGTGGCCGGCCACGAGCCACGAGCCACGAGGTAGCCATGGCTGTCGGCGCTCATAACTTTCACGTTTGAGCACCGAATTTAGTCGTGAATATCACTATCGCTTCGTCTTTCTAAGACGCACATGCTGGTATAATTTTCCGAATCCACGACGCAATATATGACGAGCAAACGCCCGTCGACGCAACGCAGTTTGGCGGATGCGCTCGCCTTCAACAATGCGGCAGCTGAGGCTGCCGCTTCGCCAGATCCGGCAGGCAGCGGTGACACTAGTCGTGCACTGGTGGTCGCCCAGCAACCTCCCGGCCTCAATGCCTCGCCATCGGCATCGCCTGACCCTAAACGCGCCCGCCCCGCCGACAAAACTGGAGGGCCACGCTGGGCGGAAACACGCTTCTCGGAACCGCGCTTTCGGCCCCAACCTTTCCAGGTCGATGATTACGACTGGACCACCATTTCTCCGAGTGATGCTATGCATCACATCTTCTTCGGGGACTACGCCTCGCTTTACGACCTGTGCCTCCATCTCCACGCCACTGGACGCCTCCTCGTCGAAGACGGCCGACGCTGGCACAACATCAGCCAGATGTTCGGGTGTCCCCGCCCCCAACTCCAACACGCCGTCCTCAACTCTCTTCTCCAGAAGTCTGACGGCGAGATCTGGGCTCCATCCATCTCCGCCCCCGCATTCCGTTCCATCCTCACGGAAGCCTTTCAGCAGCACGTGACCCCCCTTGCTGCCGACATAGCAGCAATCGGCGGCACGCTGACTGCTGAACTTCCTCACATTTCCACCGCCGCCGCCTCCACCTCCACTGCCATTTCCGCCTCCACTGCCGACATCAAAGCCCAGCTCCTCGACCTCGACCACCGCCTTCAAGCCACCGCCAACGCCCTTGAGAGCTTGCATGACACCGCCGGCCTCACCGCCCAGGCGGTGAAGGACATTGCCGCCAAGCCGGCGCCTGCTGGCCCGGCCGGCGATGCTCCCTCCACCTGGGCGGACTTGCTTAAGCAGCACACCACCTCCACCACCTCCACCATCTCGGCACAACTCAAGCAACAAGCCCTCGACCTTCGCGAGGAAGCCGACATCGCGCGGCGCAGCCACAATTTGATGTCATCGTCAAGCACTTCGACCAGCAGGCAGGTGAGACCTCCACGAGCCTTCTTGAGGCATTTAAGCGCGCCATTCTTGCCCCCATGTTACTCACTGGTGAGCTGGACATGTCGGCTGTCCGCCTCCCCCGCGCGCGGGGGAAGGCTGGCCATGGCCCGGCACCCGTGCTCCTCACCTTTAAGTACATGGCGGACAAGCTGGCGTTCCTTAAATGCCGCAAGAAGCTCTCGGAGACTCGCTTCACGCTGGACGACGACTTGACCCTGGCCCAGCAACAACGGCGACGCGAGCTATGAGGGGATTCATAGGTGTTTGCTCAATTTCACAAGTCTTCAAATGAGTAAAAATAAAATCTTTCAGATCTGAGGGTACCTAAAGCTGGACTGTTGCAGGCAGCATGTAGACCATGAAAATAGACCACCCACGAAAATTGGGCTCATTCTGAGCTCAAATGGTGACATGTGACAGCATACATGTGCAGTTTTTCGTCATTTTCCCCCTTTTCTTACATGAAACAAATATGAATAGTGGACAAATGAACTCATTTCAGGCTGGACTGTTGCAGGCAGCATGTAGACCATGAAAATAGACCACCCACAAAAATTGGGCTCATTCTGAGCTCAAATGGTGACATGTGACAGCATACATGTGCAGTTTTTCGTCATTTTCCCCCTTTTCTTACATGCAACAAATATGAATAGTGGACAAATGAACTCATATCAGGCTGGATTCTTGCAGGCAGCATGTAGACCATGAAAATAGACCACCCACAAAAATTGGGCTCATTCTGAGCTCAAATGGTGACATGTGACAGCATACATGTGCAGTTTTTCGTCATTTTCCCCCTTTTCTTACATGCAACAAATATGAATAGTGGACAAATGAACTCATTTCAGGCTGGATTCTTGCAGGCAGCATTAATACCATGAAAATAGACCACCCACAAAAATTGGGCTCATTCTGAGCTCAAATGGTGACATGTGACAGCATACATGTGCAGTTTTTCGTCATTTTCCCCCTTTTCTTACATGAAACAAATATGAATAGTGAACAAATGAACTCATATCAGGCTGGATTCTTGCAGGCAGCATTTATACCATGAAAATAGACCACCCACGAAAATTGGGCTCATTCTGAGCTCAAATGGTGACATGTGACAGCATACATGTGCAGTTTTTCGTCATTTTCCCCCTTTTCTTACATGAAACAAATATGAATAGTGAACAAATGAACTCATTTCAGGCTGGATTCTTGCAGGCAGCATCTAGACCATGAAAATAGACCACCCACAAAAATTGGGCTCATTCTGAGCTCAAATGGTGACATGTGACAGCATACATGTGCAGTTTTTCGTCATTTTCTCGGTTAACTTACATGAAACAAATATGAATAGTGAACAAATGAACTCATATCAAGTTGGATTCTTGCAGGCAGCATTTAGAAAATGCACATTGCCAGCTTTTACGTCATATCCCATTGAAAAAAAATAGATGAGCCATGAGCCATGAAACCTGTTCACCCAAATATGGTTTTATCCCATTTGATATATGTTCTACCAATTGTAAGGACATGTAATAAACCTATGAACCAAGGTCATAAGACACGGAATGTGTTGATCACAAGGCTGCTAGCCGCAAAGCATGCACCGAGAAGGTAGGGCAGCCATGAAAAATTAAAAGCCACATGCGGCAAGGCTAGTCATCAGAGTCTGAATCAGGAATGATGGGAGGCCGGCGCTTGTGGCGCGGGGTGGCCTTGGCTTGCTTCATTGCCGTGGAACGCTGGGCGACCTGCTTGCGAATGCACTCAGTAATGTCCGCCTTCCCTCGCGCAATGCTCGCAGGTGGAAGATTTGGCAACTGCACACCGGGGCATGCGCAAAGCGCAGCCTGCACCTCATCAAATCCCACTATTTCATCGTCGCCATCGGAGTATAGCAGATGGGCCATGTCGTGCTCCTTACTAAAGGCCGTCACATGGCCATGATACCGCTTCTCCCCCGAGTTGGGGCCCGAAAATATCTTGCATACCAGGGTCCCCACCAACCATTCCGGCTCTGGCACGTCCATGACACGCGATTTGAAAAGTCCCACCGCCGTCTTCTCCGCCATCGCCGGGGTTCCGTACCCATCCCACTGAATCCAGTCGAGCGAGAGCCCAACAACAGCATCCTTCGTGTGCTGCGTCAATGTGCCACTGCTTGTCAAGCCCACCCGGCGCACCTTGCCCCCCCCCGCACGCCACGAAGACAAGACGATTGTGCTTGCCTTCACTGAAAATGTGTGGGTACCTGTCCTTGTGGCGGCGGGCAGGGGGAAATGGGCCGAGCTCGGGCTGAAGGGCGAAAACCGCGTTGTCAGTGTACGAGTGCGAGCCGTAGCACTCAAGTTCAACCACGGCGTCTGGCGATAAGTCGCCGGTGATGTTGCGGGCCACCACGTACAGCAAAGGAGTCAGTGAAAGGCATTAGGGGGCTGCACAGAAGATCGCAGCTGTCCTTTAGCCCCGGATGTTGACACATCATCGGCTTCCCCACGTCCTCGATGCCCTCCCATGCTGCAGCGGATGCTTGCTTTAGCGCGACCGCTGCATCCTCTGCGCGTCGCACAGTGCTCAGGGCTAGCGGGCCGCCCCGGCCGCGTGGACAACGGGGTCAACCAGCGGCACGAAGCAACGAGCACCCTCCAATGCTAGACGCGTTTCCGCATCCAGGTCAGTGGTGGCACTCGGGCGTGCTCCGCTCTGATTGGGTCGCCGCAGCGCCTGGATTTCCGCTCTTCAGTGTAGTTGGCCCAATATTTGCTGCGCCAATGCAATGGCGGCCTCCCAGATTACAAACGACGACAGGGCTTTCTCGGGATCTTGGATGCATCGGCGTTTACAACACCGACCGCGCTGCAACTCCGACTGCCGCGATCACGTCGGCATTTGTAGCGTATTTCAATACTGTCGAGGCAGACGATTTTAATCCTGTTGTGCGAGCCTCACGGCACCCACCATCTAGATCATCATCGTCATCACTGATATCGAGATGGTCGACCTGCAAGTCATCACCGTCTACTACGCCCTTATATGCCTCGTGGGGAATCGACACTGCCTGGGCATAAATTCCGTCCCCTTGTACGACACGGGCCCATGGTGGTCGGGACGTAAGAGGCTCAGCAACACCAAAACGCCGACGAACGTTCGCCAGCAAGCTGCCTCATCCCCTGCGGCTAAAACAGGGGGCCCAGGGGTCAAGCCCTGAAAAGGGTCGACTTCTTCAATGTCCAACGACATCCAATTCCAGCGCCCCCCACCATATTCGTCACGGCGCCTCAAATAGTCTGAACCTTCACGACCGCCCATGGCAGCTCTCGCGAGCGATTATTCTAGCTCCGCAAAATTATTGCAATCAGCCAATTTGATCGAATTCACCATCGTCTCGCTCGGGGTTGGCACGCCTCTCCCAATGATGCCTCTCCTGCCTCTTTTGTGGCTCGATCTTCCACCGACTCAGCGCGGCGTATGAAAGTTCCATTCATGCAGAATTCATTCACCGACCCCCAACACTGACCGTACAGCCAGAACATACGAAAAGGTCTTGCATTCTCAATGAAAATGGGCTGTAACGGCATTCCATTGAGAATTCCATTCAGAACTCATTCACCGACCCCCAACACTGACCGTACAGCCTGAATTGGGCTGAACATGCGAAAAGGACTTGCATTCTCAATGAAAATGGGCTGTTGCGGCATTCCATTGAGAATTCCATTGAGAACTCATTCACCGACCCCCAACACTGACCGTACAGCCTGAACTGGGCTGAACATGCGAAAAGGACTTGCATTCTCAATGAAAATGGGCTGTTGCGGCATTCCATTGAGAATTCCATTGAGAACTCATTCAACGACCCCCAACACTGACCGTACAGCCTGAACTGGGCTGAACATGCGAAAAGGACTTGCATTCTCAATGAAAATGGGCTGTTGCGGCATTCCATTGAGAATTCCATTGAGAACCCATTCACCGACCCCCAACACTGACCGTACAGCCTGAACTGGGCTGAACATGCAAAAAGGTCTTGCATTCTCAATGAAAATGGGCTGTTGCGGCATTCCATTGAGAATTCCATTGAGAACCCATTCACCGACACCGACCCCCAACACTGACCGTACAGCCTGAACTGGGCTGAACATGCGAAAAGGACTTGCATTCTCAATGAAAATGGGCTGTTGCGGCATTCCATTGAGAATTCCATTGAGAACCCATGCACCGACCCCCAACACTGACCGTACAACCTGAACTGGGCTGAACATGCGAGAAACGAAGGACCATCCAAAAGTGAAAAAATTCTGATTCAAACAGTCCGCGGTGTTGTCCGAGCCTCGCATGCAAATGGCATTTGAATGAACAAAGCACAGTGACCGTCGTCTTTGCGCGCGCGCGGCTGCAGGTGCGTACAGCCTGCCAAGCACTACCGGTAATTACTTTGTGCGCGCACGAACAAAACCAACGTCGCCGGCGATTGTTTACCAAAACGTGCCTGCATAATATGATATGGCAATGAGTGAAACTGAGAACCAGAGGGCAAAACGCCTGTGTTATGCAAATACTTTAGGTGTTTGCGTGTTAGATCATGAAGATGGGGCAGATAACCAATGTCAGGGGAGATTGACGTGCAGGTGCTTTGTGTACGTCGAAAATATTGTTCATGAACGGATTTTGGCAACGGTGAAGAAATTCTGGAAGCTACGTAGATGGCATGATAGGTCAGTATGCTGTTCGGTTTTACAATTTCTTTTTCCGCCCAGTAGCTGCGGATATCGCGAGTATGGGTTATGGTACGCTTCTGGGCTAATGGGCGACCCGGGCAACAGAGGGACCTGGGCAGTTAGATGGGTCAAAGAGTCTCCATTTTTTCGTCGTGATATCGCAGTCACGCCTTGCGAAAACCACGGCGAGCGCGAGCCATATTTTACTTTTGCCGCAAGGCTGGGTGCTTCCCGGGCGTCACCGTCCTTTAATATATATTTCTTGAGCTGTTCCGCGCAGCTGGCGGCCTGGGCGCACGTCAAGAACAAGGTTCCGGATGTCATCCGCAACCGCGTCGTTCTAAATAAGCGTGTCAAGAGTATCGTAGCTTATAACTCCCGCAGACTTTATGATTCCGGTTCTTTTCGATGCCCAACGTCGTGGTTGTGATTACGCCTATGTCCGGGGAACTTAAAGGAAGTTTGCTGGGTAATGCTTTCTTTTCCCGTGTTGTCACTGAAAAGGTAAACGGCCTTGTGTCGTCAAAACAGCAGCAAGCAGAAGTCACTGTGCTTAGAATTGCAATGTGGTAGTTTGATTTAACACATATACTGCCTTGTTGCTGAAAACTTTTTCAAGGCCTGCTGGGATGTTGCCCATATGTTTCCAACGCTTTAACTCATGTCCAAGTGAGCTAGACTGGCTTGGAAACTTGAGCTTGTCATGCTTACATTGTGCTTGTATTGCTATTTGTGCCTCTTTGCAGTATCTGCTTTATATATAATTGAAGGCTTCAGCATCATTGTCGAGCACCGTGGTGGCAGCCAAGCCTCCAATAACGATCATGGACCTAACCTTGCCAAGTATTTGCTTCTTATTATTTCATTCTTTGGACTGAGCTAGCTTTGAGCTAGCTTTACACCTGCTATTTGGCCTGCACCATGGTCCCTGGCTGCCAGTTACATTTTGTGCCCCCCCCCGGCAGGCTGCAGGGTCTAGGATAGCGAGGGTGTAACGTAGACATGTTGTGGGCACCCTGGGTGCATTTTCAGGACCAGCCTTTACTTTACCTGGCCCTGCCTTCTTTCTGGGCATATTGTTGACTTGAGTGCTTGTTGGTCACTCGCGTAGCGACCCCCCTGCATTCATAAATCGTAAACCATTATACAATGAGCATATTTCATGGATGTTAAGCATTGCTACTCTTGAACACATCATACATGAACATGTTTCCATGCCGTACCCATGGATATGTTAAAATGTGTGAGTTATTACAAATGGTATCCATGCTTAATTAATTTGGATGGTACTGGTACCTATTTCTAGTTACCAGTTTTACTCGTAACTACAAATCGTAACCAGTTTTAGAACCGAGCTGGCGCTAATGCCAGTAGATATTTCCGTGATATTTTTAGGTCTGCATGCTGCTAGAGCTAGATGTGTAGTACACCCTGATACCGGACATCACTATGTTCAGACCAAGTTTGCAGGGACTAATTAACGGTTACAGTACAGGGGGGTACCCTGGTGCACAGCTGCCACTCATTTTTAGCTTGTCATCTTCCAGTTATTTTTAGATAGTACAGCTGGGTCCTTGTGACGTCCAGTGATGTGAGTGTTCAGAAGCCATGCATGGCTACCAATTTCACTGCCTTTCCAAGACCAGGTCCAATAAAGTTGTTTAAACCTGACAGTGCATACATTTTAGGTGTATCATGTCTCGCACCCAGCGGATCCCCCTGGGGGGGTCCTTAAAATGTACCCATAGGACATTGCAACATGACCACGGCAACATGACCCCCAAGTAACTCAATATATGTGTGTGCTTTGGTCCCAATATGGATGGCAAAATTGTTATTAGGTTGGTTTGTGGACTTTATAGTGCGGCATTCCATTGAGAATTCCATTGAGAACTCATTCACCGACCCCCAACACTGACCGTACAGCCTGAACTGGGCTGAACATGCGAAAAGGACTTGCATTCTCAATGAAAATGGGCTGTTGCGGCATTCCATTGAGAATTCCATTGAGAACTCATTCAACGACCCCCAACACTGACCGTACAGCCTGAACTGGGCTGAACATGCGAAAAGGACTTGCATTCTCAATGAAAATGGGCTGTTGCGGCATTCCATTGAGAATTCCATTGAGAACCCATTCACCGACCCCCAACACTGACCGTACAGCCTGAACTGGGCTGAACATGCAAAAAGGTCTTGCATTCTCAATGAAAATGGGCTGTTGCGGCATTCCATTGAGAATTCCATTGAGAACCCATTCACCGAGACACCGACCCCCAACACTGACCGTACAGCCTGAACTGGGCTGAACATGCGAAAAGGACTTGCATTCTCAATGAAAATGGGCTGTTGCGGCATTCCATTGAGAATTCCATTGAGAACCCATGCACCGACCCCCAACACTGACCGTACAACCTGAACTGGGCTGAACATGCGAGAAACGAAGGACCATCCAAAAGTGAAAAAATTCTGATTCAAACAGTCCGCGGTGTTGTCCGAGCCTCGCATGCAAATGGCATTTGAATGAACAAAGCACAGTGACCGTCGTCTTTGCGCGCGCGCGGCTGCAGGTGCGTACAGCCTGCCAAGCACTACCGGTAATTACTTTGTGCGCGCACGAACAAAACCAACGTCGCCGGCGATTGTTTACCAAAACGTGCCTGCATAATATGATATGGCAATGAGTGAAACTGAGAACCAGAGGGCAAAACGCCTGTGTTATGCAAATACTTTAGGTGTTTGCGTGTTAGATCATGAAGATGGGGCAGATAACCAATGTCAGGGGAGATTGACGTGCAGGTGCTTTGTGTACGTCGAAAATATTGTTCATGAACGGATTTTGGCAACGGTGAAGAAATTCTGGAAGCTACGTAGATGGCATGATAGGTCAGTATGCTGTTCGGTTTTACAATTTCTTTTTCCGCCCAGTAGCTGCGGATATCGCGAGTATGGGTTATGGTACGCTTCTGGGCTAATGGGCGACCCGGGCAACAGAGGGACCTGGGCAGTTAGATGGGTCAAAGAGTCTCCATTTTTTCGTCGTGATATCGCAGTCACGCCTTGCGAAAACCACGGCGAGCGCGAGCCATATTTTACTTTTGCCGCAAGGCTGGGTGCTTCCCGGGCGTCACCGTCCTTTAATATATATTTCTTGAGCTGTTCCGCGCAGCTGGCGGCCTGGGCGCACGTCAAGAACAAGGTTCCGGATGTCATCCGCAACCGCGTCGTTCTAAATAAGCGTGTCAAGAGTATCGTAGCTTATAACTCCCGCAGACTTTATGATTCCGGTTCTTTTCGATGCCCAACGTCGTGGTTGTGATTACGCCTATGTCCGGGGAACTTAAAGGAAGTTTGCTGGGTAATGCTTTCTTTTCCCGTGTTGTCACTGAAAAGGTAAACGGCCTTGTGTCGTCAAAACAGCAGCAAGCAGAAGTCACTGTGCTTAGAATTGCAATGTGGTAGTTTGATTTAACACATATACTGCCTTGTTGCTGAAAACTTTTTCAAGGCCTGCTGGGATGTTGCCCATATGTTTCCAACGCTTTAACTCATGTCCAAGTGAGCTAGACTGGCTTGGAAACTTGAGCTTGTCATGCTTACATTGTGCTTGTATTGCTATTTGTGCCTCTTTGCAGTATCTGCTTTATATATAATTGAAGGCTTCAGCATCATTGTCGAGCACCGTGGTGGCAGCCAAGCCTCCAATAACGATCATGGACCTAACCTTGCCAAGTATTTGCTTCTTATTATTTCATTCTTTGGACTGAGCTAGCTTTGAGCTAGCTTTACACCTGCTATTTGGCCTGCACCATGGTCCCTGGCTGCCAGTTACATTTTGTGCCCCCCCCCGGCAGGCTGCAGGGTCTAGGATAGCGAGGGTGTAACGTAGACATGTTGTGGGCACCCTGGGTGCATTTTCAGGACCAGCCTTTACTTTACCTGGCCCTGCCTTCTTTCTGGGCATATTGTTGACTTGAGTGCTTGTTGGTCACTCGCGTAGCGACCCCCCTGCATTCATAAATCGTAAACCATTATACAATGAGCATATTTCATGGATGTTAAGCATTGCTACTCTTGAACACATCATACATGAACATGTTTCCATGCCGTACCCATGGATATGTTAAAATGTGTGAGTTATTACAAATGGTATCCATGCTTAATTAATTTGGATGGTACTGGTACCTATTTCTAGTTACCAGTTTTACTCGTAACTACAAATCGTAACCAGTTTTAGAACCGAGCTGGCGCTAATGCCAGTAGATATTTCCGTGATATTTTTAGGTCTGCATGCTGCTAGAGCTAGATGTGTAGTACACCCTGATACCGGACATCACTATGTTCAGACCAAGTTTGCAGGGACTAATTAACGGTTACAGTACAGGGGGGTACCCTGGTGCACAGCTGCCACTCATTTTTAGCTTGTCATCTTCCAGTTATTTTTAGATAGTACAGCTGGGTCCTTGTGACGTCCAGTGATGTGAGTGTTCAGAAGCCATGCATGGCTACCAATTTCACTGCCTTTCCAAGACCAGGTCCAATAAAGTTGTTTAAACCTGACAGTGCATACATTTTAGGTGTATCATGTCTCGCACCCAGCGGATCCCCCTGGGGGGGTCCTTAAAATGTACCCATAGGACATTGCAACATGACCACGGCAACATGACCCCCAAGTAACTCAATATATGTGTGTGCTTTGGTCCCAATATGGATGGCAAAATTGTTATTAGGTTGGTTTGTGGACTTTATAGTGCGGCATTCCATTGAGAATTCCATTGAGAACTCATTCACCGACCCCCAACACTGACCGTACAGCCTGAACTGGGCTGAACATGCGAAAAGGACTTGCATTCTCAATGAAAATGGGCTGTTGCGGCATTCCATTGAGAATTCCATTGAGAACTCATTCAACGACCCCCAACACTGACCGTACAGCCTGAACTGGGCTGAACATGCGAAAAGGACTTGCATTCTCAATGAAAATGGGCTGTTGCGGCATTCCATTGAGAATTCCATTGAGAACCCATTCACCGACCCCCAACACTGACCGTACAGCCTGAACTGGGCTGAACATGCAAAAAGGTCTTGCATTCTCAATGAAAATGGGCTGTTGCGGCATTCCATTGAGAATTCCATTGAGAACCCATTCACCGAGACACCGACCCCCAACACTGACCGTACAGCCTGAACTGGGCTGAACATGCGAAAAGGACTTGCATTCTCAATGAAAATGGGCTGTTGCGGCATTCCATTGAGAATTCCATTGAGAACCCATGCACCGACCCCCAACACTGACCGTACAACCTGAACTGGGCTGAACATGCGAGAAACGAAGGACCATCCAAAAGTGAAAAAATTCTGATTCAAACAGTCCGCGGTGTTGTCCGAGCCTCGCATGCAAATGGCATTTGAATGAACAAAGCACAGTGACCGTCGTCTTTGCGCGCGCGCGGCTGCAGGTGCGTACAGCCTGCCAAGCACTACCGGTAATTACTTTGTGCGCGCACGAACAAAACCAACGTCGCCGGCGATTGTTTACCAAAACGTGCCTGCATAATATGATATGGCAATGAGTGAAACTGAGAACCAGAGGGCAAAACGCCTGTGTTATGCAAATACTTTAGGTGTTTGCGTGTTAGATCATGAAGATGGGGCAGATAACCAATGTCAGGGGAGATTGACGTGCAGGTGCTTTGTGTACGTCGAAAATATTGTTCATGAACGGATTTTGGCAACGGTGAAGAAATTCTGGAAGCTACGTAGATGGCATGATAGGTCAGTATGCTGTTCGGTTTTACAATTTCTTTTTCCGCCCAGTAGCTGCGGATATCGCGAGTATGGGTTATGGTACGCTTCTGGGCTAATGGGCGACCCGGGCAACAGAGGGACCTGGGCAGTTAGATGGGTCAAAGAGTCTCCATTTTTTCGTCGTGATATCGCAGTCACGCCTTGCGAAAACCACGGCGAGCGCGAGCCATATTTTACTTTTGCCGCAAGGCTGGGTGCTTCCCGGGCGTCACCGTCCTTTAATATATATTTCTTGAGCTGTTCCGCGCAGCTGGCGGCCTGGGCGCACGTCAAGAACAAGGTTCCGGATGTCATCCGCAACCGCGTCGTTCTAAATAAGCGTGTCAAGAGTATCGTAGCTTATAACTCCCGCAGACTTTATGATTCCGGTTCTTTTCGATGCCCAACGTCGTGGTTGTGATTACGCCTATGTCCGGGGAACTTAAAGGAAGTTTGCTGGGTAATGCTTTCTTTTCCCGTGTTGTCACTGAAAAGGTAAACGGCCTTGTGTCGTCAAAACAGCAGCAAGCAGAAGTCACTGTGCTTAGAATTGCAATGTGGTAGTTTGATTTAACACATATACTGCCTTGTTGCTGAAAACTTTTTCAAGGCCTGCTGGGATGTTGCCCATATGTTTCCAACGCTTTAACTCATGTCCAAGTGAGCTAGACTGGCTTGGAAACTTGAGCTTGTCATGCTTACATTGTGCTTGTATTGCTATTTGTGCCTCTTTGCAGTATCTGCTTTATATATAATTGAAGGCTTCAGCATCATTGTCGAGCACCGTGGTGGCAGCCAAGCCTCCAATAACGATCATGGACCTAACCTTGCCAAGTATTTGCTTCTTATTATTTCATTCTTTGGACTGAGCTAGCTTTGAGCTAGCTTTACACCTGCTATTTGGCCTGCACCATGGTCCCTGGCTGCCAGTTACATTTTGTGCCCCCCCCCGGCAGGCTGCAGGGTCTAGGATAGCGAGGGTGTAACGTAGACATGTTGTGGGCACCCTGGGTGCATTTTCAGGACCAGCCTTTACTTTACCTGGCCCTGCCTTCTTTCTGGGCATATTGTTGACTTGAGTGCTTGTTGGTCACTCGCGTAGCGACCCCCCTGCATTCATAAATCGTAAACCATTATACAATGAGCATATTTCATGGATGTTAAGCATTGCTACTCTTGAACACATCATACATGAACATGTTTCCATGCCGTACCCATGGATATGTTAAAATGTGTGAGTTATTACAAATGGTATCCATGCTTAATTAATTTGGATGGTACTGGTACCTATTTCTAGTTACCAGTTTTACTCGTAACTACAAATCGTAACCAGTTTTAGAACCGAGCTGGCGCTAATGCCAGTAGATATTTCCGTGATATTTTTAGGTCTGCATGCTGCTAGAGCTAGATGTGTAGTACACCCTGATACCGGACATCACTATGTTCAGACCAAGTTTGCAGGGACTAATTAACGGTTACAGTACAGGGGGGTACCCTGGTGCACAGCTGCCACTCATTTTTAGCTTGTCATCTTCCAGTTATTTTTAGATAGTACAGCTGGGTCCTTGTGACGTCCAGTGATGTGAGTGTTCAGAAGCCATGCATGGCTACCAATTTCACTGCCTTTCCAAGACCAGGTCCAATAAAGTTGTTTAAACCTGACAGTGCATACATTTTAGGTGTATCATGTCTCGCACCCAGCGGATCCCCCTGGGGGGGGTCCTTAAAATGTACCCATAGGACATTGCAACATGACCACGGCAACATGACCCCCAAGTAACTCAATATATGTGTGTGCTTTGGTCCCAATATGGATGGCAAAATTGTTATTAGGTTGGTTTGTGGACTTTATAGTGCAAAGTGCAACTGGTAACTACTTTTAGGAACGAGTTAGACACCATCCAAGGGTTGAAAATGTCCTCACATGAGGACATTTTCTTGGTGATTAGACAGCAGCAGCATCCGCAGCAGCTGCTGCAACAACAGCAACACTATTGCCTCCCACTCCCTGCCGCTACAACGACTACACGAGTAATTGACGGGGACGCCGAAGTAGCGCCCCTCGCGCAAGTGCAGCAAATGCTGGCTCATATGCAACTTCCCCAGGTATGTCCTTTCCTATTGTGATTTCTTTGAATCAACATAATCTGCCTTTGTGAATAGTTTGTTGGAGTATATAGGATATATTTGTTTGGTTTGTTGATTATTCCTTCATATACCGTGCCCTAAGGCATGCTGGCTTGATGTGCTGGGTGGTGGTGTGCAGGTTGGTGGACGCCGGCTCCCATCCATTGATCCCTTCTCAGATGGCACGGTCTCTGTGGCGGTGGCTGCGCTCAACTCAATTGCGACACTGGCCATGTCTGGGAACACGACGCCCGTGCCACGATGGCGCCCGGTGACCACGTGGATGCCATCATCCGTGTCAGCTCCGCCCAACTATGGTGTCGGCCGCCCATTGCAGCAGTGGCCAAACTTCTCCAATGACTGGACTATTAGCAATGACTGGTTTACCAGCTAAGCTTATACTAGTTTCTGATGTATTATTAAGTGAGCCAGTGCTTCTAGTAGAAGGTGATGTCTTAGTACTTATTGTATATTCATGCTGGACTGAAAGAGTACGTGGCGTGCCACTGGCAGCCGAGACATGTGCCTTGTCGTCTGTCGATGGCCTGGGTAGCTCTTGTGCCATCCCATTTGAACATCTCAGATTGAATCATGAAGTTTCATGATTCAGTTGATGCTTGCAAGTTTCCAGCCTGACATGATCGATCGAGTTCATTTGGTCGCACAAAAATGTTTTATTCAAGAGAACAGTGGCAATGGCATCAAACTGCATTGTTTTCCTTTCATTTGTCACCTTTTGAGCTGTAAACAGTCTATTTTGATGGTCTACATGCTGCTTACAAGTTTCCAGCCTGATCTGAGTTCATTTGTTCAATATTCATATTTGTTTCATGTAAGATAACCGAGAAAATGACAAAAAACTGCACATGTATGCTGTCACGTGTCACCATTTGAGCTCAGAATGAGCCCAATTTTTGTGGGTGGTCTATTTTGATGGTCTAGATGCTGCCTGCAAGAATCCAGCCTGAAATGAGTTCATTTGTTCAAGTGCTGTTCATATTTGTTTCATGTAAGAAAAGGGTGAAAATGACGAAAAACTGCACATGTATGCTGTCACATGTCACCATTTGAGCTCAGAATGAGCCCAATTTTTGTGGGTGGTCTATTTTCATGGTCTAGATGCTGCCTGCAAGAACCCAGCCTGATATGAGTTCATTTGTCCACTGTTCATATTTGTTTCATGTAAGAAAAGGGGGAAAATGACGAAAAACTGCACATGTATGCTGTCACATGTCACCATTTGAGCTCAGAATGAGCCCAATTTTTTGTGGGTGGTCTATTTTCATGGTATAAATGCTGCCTGCAAGAATCCAGCCTGATATGAGTTAATTTGTCCACTGTTCATATTTGTTTCATGTAAGAAAAGGGGGAAAATGACGAAAAACTGCACATGTATGCTGTCACATGTCACCATTTGAGCTCAGAATGAGCCCAATTTTTGTGGGTGGTCTATTTTCATGGTCTGAAGGCTGGATGACCCCTGCTTTATTGACAAATATAAGGATTTAATCACATGTGGAAAAATTGAGTAAATTTTATGAAATTGAGCAAACACTTATGAATCCCCTCTATGGCCGGCCTACCTTCAGCTCCGGCAGAGCGCAAGGGGGAAGCCGGTATAATGGAGGGGGGCGGTCATCCACGTTGACCACAAGCCCTGGCAGCCCCCTCCTGCCACCTCAGACTAGGAATATATATACCAGTAGTGTAGGTTAGTAAGGCTTAGCCTAGCATGTGGCCCACGCGCATGTGCGCCCATAATGGCCCCCATTAAAAATTAAATTAAATTATAACATGCCTCCGTGGGGAGGTCATGTAGCACATATTTCATGATGGATGGGGTGGAGGAAGCCGCGTGATCGAACTATCCTAACTCTATCTAGAAAAGCCTAACTACACTACTCATCAAAACGCCTCCTCCGCTTGGGGGGAGGTGGCTTGCCCACAGGGTCGGGCGTGTGTGCCTTGACAATCTTCTTCCACCGCTCCTTGTCCTGCATGGCAGTCCAAAGACGGGAGAGAGAGTGGATGCGGTACTCAAACTGGGCTGGGACCACTAGGTCGTCCAGCAACATCTGGGTATAGGTCATGGCATGTTTCCCTACCTTTTTAGGAATGTTCTTGGGGCCAGGCCAGGTCAAAATGTGCCGCCCCGGTTGGCCGAGCCGCTGGGGACCGGCCAGACCAAGGGCGGTGTCGACCTGGCTGGTGCGAGCAAGATGTCCTACAAATGCTATCCTACGCTGTCTAATCTCGTCCGAAATACGCGGCATACCGTGATACAAAGCTACGCTCCGCGAGGGTGACCCCATGTTCCCCCCTATCTTTTGTGTGCCACGGGATTTTTCTAAGTCCCGTGGCACTGCATGAGATGTGGGCATGCACGAATCGTTTTTTCATTACAAGTTAATAATTTACAGGCAGAGACTTGTCTATTGATGAGGGCTGGGCTATGTGTGCACTTGTGGCTACTGATACAATGAGGCTGTTTAATCGTAGTCGACCGGCACAGGGGCGCCGATGGCGTGCACGCCCAGGAGGGTGGTGATGTCCGTGAGGGGCGCTACGAACCCGGATAGCTTGTTGTTTTCTCCGTCCTGGTACCACGCCTTGAAGCGGTTGTCGAAGCTGTATCCGTCGAACTTGATGAGGGCCTTCCTGTGCACGTTCCTGGCGCAGAAGTGGCAGGCCACGCCCATGGTGCCCTCCTGAGGGATGTACATCATGTAGGCGGACATGGCGTGGTGCTCGAACTCGCGCTTGCAGCTCTCGCACCTCGCGGGCGGCCACTGGTCGTAGTAGGGGAAGTTGTAGGAGGGGGCGAGGGAGGAGCAGATGCGCGCCAAGTCCTCGTCCAGCTTGAAGCGGCGCAGGACGTCCTCGCAGCTGGCGACCATGGGGTCGAAGTCCTGGTGGTTTCCTTTGCGCATGATGGCCACGACCTGCCTGTTGACGCAGGGCTCGCAGTAGATCCCTGGCTCGGTGTCCCCCTCCTTGTGCAGGACGCGGAAGGCGACCTTGTTTGGCATGGTCTTGCACTCGCGGCACCTGTACTGCCCCCCTTGTTCCAGCGGGACGAGCGGGCGGCTGGTTTCCGGCTTGGGCACGGGCACCCTGATCCACTGGGACATGTACTTCTTGCGGTACTCGGAGTCCCTGCCCTCGTCCATGATGATGCTGATGCAGGAGACGAGGCACTCCTCGCAGAGGATGTCGTCCATGGAGCCCATCTTGTTCCTGGGGTTGTGTCGCATCAAGATGCTGTCCGGGCCCTTTTGGTGGCACTTGTCGCAGGGGTAGTGGTCTCTGACGGCCTGCTCGTAGTCGAAGGGGGCCACGGACTCGTCAGGGTCGGGGACCAGGTCGGTGATGCCGTACTCGCGCTCCTCCGGCAGAGGCGAGGAGGGGCAGAGGACGGCGTTGGGGTCGCAGCAGCGGAGGCGGCATCCCTTGACGGCTTTGCGCTTGCGGAGGGGCGCTTGCTTCCTGGCCAGGTGGGCGCCCACCATGAACTGCACGAATCCGTCTCGCAGCTTTGGCACCGGCTTGCGCGAGGAGCGCCTGCGCATGGAGGCCATGGAGCGCGTGGTGATGGCCATGGCTATGTCGTGAAAAGAGAAGGCGTTTGTTTTCTGGCTTGCTGGTTGGTCTTGCGTGAGATGGCTTCCCCGTGGCTGTCCACAGTCTTTGTGATTTTCCACGGGTGGCGGCGGACGCACGGGATTGGTCCATCCACGGGTGGGCCGCGTCCGGCGCGGCGCTTCTAGAAACTCCGGTCCGGTTCCGCGTGCTGACTCACGGGACCGGAAAGGCCGCGTCCGGCGCGGCGCTTCTAGAAAGTTCCTCGTGCTGACTCACGGGCCTTTTGGCGCGGCGCTCTCGGGTCCCGCGAGATCGGTAAAGTCGCGTGCGCGGCCGTGGGTGGCGGTCAGAAGCCATAGCCGGCAGTGGACAGCGAGCGAGGAATCATGTGTAGTTTGATCGGTTTGAACGCCTGCGTGGGTTCCGGCGTCTCTCTGACGCACCCCAGCGGTTCTTGGCCGGTGGAAGATCTGATGGGCACGCAGCTGCTGACCGTGGCCCTGATGGAGCCGGACGAGGGGGAGCGCGCGAAACTTTTGAACGCCGCGGCCGCGTTCGTGAGCAAGGCGGACTTTTTCTCGGTGGTGGAGGCCCTGCGTTTCAAAGAGTACGCGAACTGCCTCCGCATCGTGTACGGTTTCGACACGATGGCTTCGAAGGGCGGCGCGGTTGCGTTCGACGCGCCCATGGCAGTGAAGTTGGGGTGCGTGCAGATCCAAGTGCGTGACAGCACGCTGCTGTGGGGGATCTACCACCGTTCGCTTTATTCGTGCCCCCTGGGCCGTTTGATCGACGTGGAGGCCAAGAGGTGCGCCACTTGCAAGCGCGTGCCTCCCGTGGGGAAGAAGTTTCCCAAGTGCGGTCGTTGCCTCACGATGCGGTATTGCACGAAGGCGTGCCAGTTGGAGGATTTCTTTTGCCACAAGCCTTCTTGCTTGGTGGCCGCGCGCGCTATGAAGATGGGTCTGGAGGAGCACTTGGCCGAGTCGAACGCATTGATCGAGGCGTGCTCGAAGCGTCTGGGCGTGGATCTGCAGATGCGCGAGAAGACCCCTTCTCAGGCTCCAACGAGGGTCCCTCTGCCCGTCCCAGGCGTGAAGAAGGGCGCTTCCCGCGCGATGCGCACGTACAGGAGGAGCGGGTCTGGCCGCGAGGGCCGCCTTCCCCGTATCGAGGAGGAGTAGAGGGCTTGCATGCTGGCCATTGATTGGCTGAAAGTTGGCACCTGAACTTGGCTACTTGTAGTGTATCGTATCTGTACTTGAATACTACAAGTAGAATCTAGTTGAACTAGAATCCAAGTAACGCCATTGGACGATACAAAAAGTGGTGATGCTCTGAACAATAGCATCACCACCGCCCACGGGAAAAAGTGGTGACACTGGTGATGCTGTGTTTTTTTTCAAGGGGGGCAAATTATTTTTATGGCCAGCAAATATTGGACGAAATGCATTATTGAGTCTAATCCAAGCATTATTAAATAATTACGTCCAATCATGGAGTGACACGTGTATTCAATAATTGCAATAGTTGTCAGGGGTTGACATGTAATTACTCTCCCTCGCTGACCATAAAATATTGACATATGCCAGCATTAATAATAATATACTCCCTCGCTGACCATAAAATATTGACATATGCCAGCATTAATAATAATATACTCCCTCGCTGACCATAAAATATTGACATATGCCAGCATTAATAATAATATACTCCCTCGCTGACCATAAAATATTGACATATGCCAGCATTAATAATAATATACTCCCTCGCTGACCATAAAATTTGACCCAACGCATATAAAAATACTCTATCGCTGACCATAAAATTTTGAACCCAACGGTCATATAAAAATACTCTATCGCTGACCATAAAATTTTGAACCCAACGGTCATATCACACTATTGCAAAATGCACGGGAAAGATATGCGTAATTGTGTGATAATTACCCAATTAGGATTGCCCCGTGGACTTTGCAATAGTGGGTGCACCTCTGTAATGCAATTTCCGCAATATTTGCTGGCCATAAAAATAATTTGACCCCCTCGAAAAAAAACACAGCATCACCAGTGTCACCACTTTTTCCCGTGGACGATGGTGATGCTATTGTTCAGAGCATCACCACTTTACTAGCGACCAATGGCGTCACTTCGTTTCTAGTTCGGATATGGTATACTACAAGTATTCCTAGTACAGATACGCGAGGCCGCGGAACTACCTAGTGCACATGAGTTGGAGCCAATCAAATGGGAGGAAATGTACTTTATTATCATACATGGGGGCAAGCAAACCCCGTGGAAAGGGCAAAACAACGGCCCGAGGACTTCAATTCTTCAGCTCGAAGGGGAGGAACCAACGCTCCTTCTCCACCTTCTCGAGCCCAGCAATGTCCTCCAAGGAAAGAGCGCCCAAACGGAAGTCGCAGAAAAGGTCCTCGCCCAGACGCTCCAAGTCCAGGTCCAGGTCCATGTCCTCCACGCGGAAGGGGCCCATCGCCGAAAACATATCCTCCTCCTCCAGAGCGCAAGGAGCGGGGGCGGGAGCGAGAGACTTCTCCTCCTCGGCGGCCATCAGATCGATAGCCTCGCGGATCTCGCGGTCGCTGCGCTGGATGCGGGACTCGCTCAAAAGATCCTTCACGGGACCCTCGAAGGCGCCCCAACCGAGCACCTCGTCGTCCTGCACGTGCGCCTCCGAAGACTTGGGAGGAGAACCGCGGAAGTAGGGAGACAGACGGCGACGGCAGCCGCGCAACTCGCGGCGAGAGCTGTCCTTCACGCGAGCGCCCATCCCGTCGTGAGGGCGCAGGTGCGGGTTCTTGCCCTTCACGCGAAGGCAGCGGCGGAAAGGAGCCGGCATGCAAGGGGCGCACGGAGTGCGAGGAGAAGGGAGGCGAGCCGGCTCCGACTCAGCGTCAGAAGACGACTCGGAAACGGCGTCAGCGGCCACAACAGAGGAAACCTCCTCCTCCTGATCCCCTTTCTCGGAGGAGCCGCCCTCAGAGGAGCTGTAGCTGAAGGAGGGCACGTTCTCGTAGTCCTCCTCCTCGTCCCGCTGCATCTCCTTCGCGCGGGCCTTGCGAAGGCGGGCCTGCTTGTTCTGAGTTTCGCGGCAAGAAAGGCACGCCAGCGTGAACCCGTTCGCCAAGCGGGCGGACAGGAAATGGGACTCGGGGAACGCCCGGTTGCACTTGTTGCAAGACAGGAAACGGGCGGAGGAAGCCATAGCCAGAAAGAAAGCAAGGAAGAACGATAGCTGTGATGCGTGAGTGAGATGGCCAAGTCCGAGGGGACCACGCACTTTCTACGCGGACCGGCCTCGATTCCCGTGCGCTCCCATTGGACGAAAACGGATGGCGTCGCGCCGGCTGGAAACTTCTAGAAGATTCCCGCGGCCCGCCACGAGATCTTGTCAGCGGATCCGGAAAGAGATCCCGTGCGTCACCACCGGCCGCCAGCCGCCACTCGTAGACCGAGAAGGACGGAACGGACACGACACGCGCAGGCGGTTACGAGATCCCGTGCACGCCCATTGGACAGGCCGGGACGCGGGGCAGAAAGACCGTTACGACCACCGCGCGCCGAGCGCCCATTGGTCCAGCCACCACACGCGAGACCCACGGGAAAGGACAAAAACACTCCAACGCGCAAGGAACACGCACAGACGCACACGCACACACGAACAGCCATAGCCAACACTCCTACACAACAGACATGGACGCCTTCTCCGTTTTGTGCGAGGCCGCTCAGGCTCAGGCTCAGACTAAGGCTAAGGATCAGGCACTCCTTGCGATCCCGGAAATGCACTCTCTGAACCTCTCTGACGACGAGAAGGAGGCCGCCACCGCGCTCGCCACGCTCAAAATCGTGCCCGAGGTCATCAAGGCGGTCCAGGCGGGCACGGGGGCTGCAAACAACAACAACAACAAGCAGACGCCCGCGCCCACGCCCGCGCCCACGCAGACGCAGACGCAGCCGCAGACGCAGACGCAGGCAAACGCCAACGTCAACCTCAACGCGCAGAGGCCAAAACGACCCCTGGAGATGGCGCCCGCGCCTTTGCCCGCCCCGGCCCTTTCGCCAGCCCTTTCGCAGGCCCCTGCGCCCACGCCCATCCTCTCGCTGCCGGAGGGAGCCGTCACCATGGAGGTCGTGCACCCGGACGGGAGGAAGGAGCTCGTTTACCGCATCGTGCCCGCGGTGGTGGCGGCAAAGAGAGCGAAGACGGTCATCTCCGTCGCCGTGGGCGTGCCCTGCAACCCGCAGACCGTCGTGGGCGTGCCCAAGCTGCCCCAAGTCGTGCCCAGGCCCGCGGGGCCCCCGCTCCTGCCGCCAGTCAAGCTCTTCGCGCAGGGGATGCAGAACCTCGCCAGGATGCAAGTCGCCGCGACCGCCATGGCCGCCAGAAGCCCCGTCCTCGCACAGCCGCAGCCGCAGCCGCAGCAGCCGCAGCAGCCGAGGCAGATCCTCCCCAACCACGTGCTCATCAACAGGGACGTGCCCGTTCACGCGCCCAGGCAGCACTCCGCGCAGGTCAGGGCGCTGCTCACGAGGAACCCGGCAGCCAGGGTCTTCCCCACGCCGGCGGGCGAGCAGCACAAGGTCGACAGGCTCCTCCTGCTGCCCGGGGAGGACAGGAAGCCCGCGCGCGTGGAGAACATCGACCCGGAGCAGGAGGCCAAGCTCGTCTACCCCCTCGTGGTGGTCACGCCCGCCAAGTGCTGGGGGCAGATGCCCACCAAGGTGCCGCTCGACAAGGCCGAGGACAAGGAGCAGGAGGCCATCTGGAGGAACATCCGCAACGCCCAGATCGAGGAGGGGTGGAGGCAGCCGTGCGTGCTGGCGGGGACCTGCAAGGCGGTCAGGGCCGAGAGGGACGCGGTGGACGCCTGCCTGGCCAAGATCGCGCCCTCGTCTCCGGAGATGGCGGCTCGCATCGACCAGCGCGCGGCGTTGCGCACGCAGGCGCTGGCTCTGGCGACTCTGAACGAGCACGTCTTGAGGGACTTGCTTCCTCTGGTGCCCGAGGACCGCCGGCGGGACTATGCTACGATGGCGAGGGAGTTCAGCTTCTTCGCGAGGAGCACTGTGGTGCGGGCTTGCGCTTCCGCGGGTCGCTCTGGTGCTGCCGCTATTCAGAATAGGGTGGCTAACTTGCGGGACAAGGCGACGGCGCTGTTCTCGTACACGCCCGTGGGCGAGCTGTAGATGGGATACTTGGGGATACTTGGGTATTGGACTTGGACTTGGGAATTGATTGATTGTACTTATTTCTGTAATAAATGGAACTTGTGATGAATTGAAAACTCTCAACATCATGCACTCTGACTTATACAATGACTGAGCCCCACTAGAACAAGGAGTTGGAAACACTGCCAGTTTCGTAGCTCGAAGGTTTTTTTTGTAAGCATTTTAGCATACGAAAATGCAGTGTAAAGGGAGGACGGTGCGCAAGACGGCGTGCCAAAACACGTGCGCGAATGGGCGGAAGTATTGCCACTTGCATACCAAGAGTAAGAAGGCGCGAGCCGCGGCATTCTCGCACAAGGCGAGACAGGACGAAGAAGGAGAGGCGGAAAAAAGGCCGCAGAAGGATGTTGCGTATCAGAATGTGCCCCCCGTTCCTCCAGAGGCGCGAGAGGCGGCCAGGGAGAGACGAAGGAATGAAGACGAGGAACAAAGACAGAAGTGGATGGACGAGGAAACGGGGCCAGTGCGCACATTCAATGATATAGATCCGAATTCGTCCGATCCTCTCGATCAGATCAGGAACGAGTTTTGGGACATTCACAAAAAAACGATTTTCAGACATGAACCGTTCGAATATCCGTGGTATGACTTCATGCAGAAGTACCCATACGCGTTTAATAAGGCAGAACGAGAAAGAGCGGAAAAAGCGAAAGCTGGATTCGATGCGGCCGAACGCAAAGCTGAAGAAAAACGTAAGTTTGACGACATGATGAGAGAAAAAGCAAGACGAGCGCGTGATCAACCTCGAGCTTCTAACTATAACGCGCCACCTCCGATGCCCCGTTCTGTATGGGTGGAGTCTGGAAAAGACGCTTGGGAGCGAGCGAAACAAGACGCGGGTCTCACGCCTGGCGAGGCGATATACGCCGACGAGTATGGCAAGAAGTTCTCGAATGTCATGGACTCGTATCCGAAGACCGCCAGCGACTACAGGAAGAAAGCTCTGATGCTCCATCCTGACAAATATAATGCGGACGACATCATGCGCAAGGCCTCCTCGGCGGCGTTTAAACTGTACACGTCTCGAGCACCTAGCCATTTTATAAGCCAGATGCGTAAGAGGAAGCTGTCTCGTGCGAAGACGGCCCGCAAAACGGCTAAGCGGCGAAGGTCTTAGATATGCGAGGGTGATGAGATTGAAACGAGTAATAAAGGACCTTTATTGATGATTGAATAATAAAGTGCTTCAATGAGTGGACCCACTAGCTAGCAAAAAGGCCTCTCGCTGCCCGGGACCTGGGGAATTCCAGAGGTTACGGTTTTTAACCACTGCCTTTTCGAAGGCGCGCCCACTTGTCAGTCTGTCGTTAGGTGTGACTAATTGACTGTGATCGCTGTGCGGGACTCGCGCGTGAGACGCTGGTTGAGGCGCATGACCTTGACGTTCTCCTGGATGCAGTCCTTGTCCGCGCGTGCGTCGTGCAGGCCGTCTGCCTTGAACACGGGTTCCATTCTTTCCCTGACTCTCTTGGAAACCAGGAGTGGGCTTTCCCCAGAATCTCTTATTTTTTTGGCCTCGATGACCTGTATGTAGTTCATTCCAGCACTCTGCTCTTCGGTCAGCAGGTCACGTGCCGACCCTCCAATATTGTAGATCCCGCGAAGCTCGCTAGAAGTCTTGCCAGTCACAGCCAGATTGTTCGTGTCGTGAACTTTGGGATACATCAGGCCGCTCCCCTTGTGCGTGTCGAGGTAACCCTTGATGGCGTCGTTCAAATTGCGGGTAGAAAGACAACTCTTGATGCGATTGTTCTGCTGCAGAGTAGACAACGCCGTGTCGGTCCCATCCTTGGCGTCCGCGCGCTTCAAGATGTCCTCGGCCAGAGTCCGATCCGCGTTCAAGTATCGTTCAAGGAGTATAGACACATTGTCACGAAACTTGGCCGCAAGCTTGCCAGGGAGCAACATCATGATGCGACTCAGCCCCTGGCGGTCGGTCACAGACGTCTCTCGCTGGCCGGGACCGGGGAATTTGAAGTTGTGACAAAATGTCACAACCTCAGGATGGGTCTGCTTGAGACGCTCCCAGTATTTTCGCGGTTCGGATACACCGATCGCACCAACAGCGTCGAACACCGAAATACTCCCATCGGGCGTTACCCTGATTTTTCCATGGAAGGCTGGGTATTCTTCTGACCCGTCGGTCGGGGTAAGGTACTTTACAATGGCCGACGCGGCCACCCGCGACGACATGGCCGCTGAAGATGACAAAAACAGAGACCATTTCACGGTGTTTGGAACGACCCTCTCGTACTTATACCTGAACGAAACGACCAAACACTTCCAAAACGAGACGTGGTCTATCAAAAGAGTGCCACGTGTCACTACAAGACACGCACACATCACTTCTCATGCCCCTGGGAATTTCCAGTCGTGACGGAATGTCACGACTTCCGGATGATCCTTCTTCAGCCGTTCCCACGCAACATCACTCTCTCAATGCCCCTGGGAGTTTCCAGTTCTCGACATTAGCGAGAACTTTGCAGCTGTACTACGCCGTATCTACGAGCCGCGGGCCTATCTACGAGTGCATGAGATGTTGGAGTCGTGTATTGGATGAAAACGCCTTTATTCATAAATTGATAGGAAAATACCATTCAAGTTAGGCGGGCACGTTTGGCCACGGGCAAAGGGGTGTATCCATCCACCAAAAGGGAGTAGGCGAGCTCTTTCTGGCTCTCCGGCACGGCCATGAAAGCGTGCATCATCAAGCAGTCGCGAGGGCCGGCCTTGAAAACGCGAATGGGCCGGTTCTCCCCCAGCAGGAAACGCTGGTCTTCCTGCGAGCGAGAGGGGTTGCGCCAAGGAATGCCCCTCTCGTACGAGGTTTGGAAGAATCCCATCAGCTCCTCGTGCTGCGTGCTTCGTTGTAAAAGGGCCCAGCACTGGGCCTTGTATTCCCCCACGTTCGTGTCCATCAGGCTCCTGTCCGGGAGATAGACGCGCCGTTCGTCGCCCCTTTTGGGCTCCGCGGACCACGGAATGAAGCGGGGCCACCGCTCATCGTTCGGGGGAGTGCTGGCGGATCGTTGTACATAGCCAGGGAGTCTGCGTAAACGCTCAGGCCTCTCTTCACGTTGTGGACCGCGTCTCTCGAAAAACCCACATCTTGGGGCGGCCTTCGTACGCGAGTTCGCTTTCCTCTTGAACGAGAGAGACGGGCCGTTCCTTTCGCGCCACCTCTTTGCGGAACTGAGAAATCGTCACGCTTTTCAGCCACACGAACTCTCGTTCGCGGAGGGCTTCGAGTTTGGCGATGGCCATGGCTATGGCGGCTTGTTTTCGTGTTTTGCTAGTGGTTTGGGTGAGGAGATGGCTGTTTGGGCGAGGCAGCACCTTTTACACTCGAAGGCGGCCTCGAAGGGCAGGGCATATTCGAGGAATATTCCGAGGTACGGACGGACCGAGTGGCGCGGCGCGGGACTGGACCGACTCGAGTGGCGCGGCGCGGGACTCGTACGGCACTACTGACGCCGCGCCAGCGGGCCGCCGGGCGTCAAGCGTTTCCGTTATCTGAGTACGGCTTGTCAGTACTTGAACCTCTCTTCGTTCATCAACCGCAGACCCGGATCTCTGGCTTCTTCTTTGTGTGTGGCGGATTCGATCTTGGCGTTAGAAAAGCGTTCAACGGCGATCGGCTGTTCCTCTTCTTGCGTAAACGTCCTTGGTTGATCTTTGCATTTGCTGATTCCGAGTGTGAATATCTGACGCGCCTTGCAGCCAGCGCTCATCTTGTTATCCAATAATGCGTCCCATTGAGCAGCCCATCCTCTCGATTTAGACGTGTCGCAAGGAGCCTCTCCGTACGTCATAATCGCCCTTATCTTACATTTAGCGCTCTGGTTCGGGTCAAGTAATATAAATCCAGGTGATGAAGACACGCTTCTTTCGGCCCATGCGTTCATCGACTTATCGAACGCCCTTCTTGGTCCGGTGACGCCATGGCGTCAAGGGCCATCGTAAACAAATCGAGGATTTGCAACAGGAAATTCGAGCTGATCGCGATGTCTTTAGCAACTCTCTCCGCTGCCATCACCGCTACGGCGTATTTTTCTTCCTTTGAAAGCCTCTCCTTCTTCTCTTCGTCCGTTTCCGCTTGTGTTTCAGATCCCCCGCTGGCCCCTCTGTTTTCATCGACATGTACGTTTTCACGTCTTTTGAAACACCAAAAGAAGCATATGCCATCATGTAAGCGATGCCGACCAGGTACTTGACACAGAAGACGACCGCGAAGGCGAGACTACCTTTGAAAAAGCCGGCGCGAACGAAGCTTGGAAAAAACGTGATCACGAAGATCGCGAACGAGAGAAGCGAGACGGCTATCGATACTTTAGCGTTGTTCACGGAGGCGGATAATAAGGTAAACAACATGGGGAGGACGAACAGGTCCAATAATTTGAAGACGGAACCGAAACAGGTGGCAAAGAACGATGGCGCCGGCTGCACGGACGCCATGATGAGATACGATACATGAAACGGTGACTAATTTTCAAAACGATAGCGACTCGAAACGCCACGTCAACGCCGTTTCGCGATGGCTCACTTGTTTATACCTCGCGATATTAATTGAAAAACGCCTATTGGGGAAGGGGAGTATAACTAGAGGTCGCGGTGTCGTCCAAATCCGGGTCGTTCGGTCGCGGATAGAACCCTCCGCTCCTCGGCGGCCTGTTCAAATGGTGAATAGGGACGGTCGCCTCGCCGTCCGGACCGTTCCCGCGCTGGACGGATCGTCGTCGAGCGCTCGACGAGCGCCCCGCCGAAGCTTGAGGAGGTTGTATTTGCCCAGGAGGTTCAGGGATGAAATCAACCGCCCCCACAGGCCCCTGCTGGGTTGCCGACAAAGGGACTGTTCGTAAAGAGTCGGCGGAGAGTTCGTTTAACGATATATTCGCGCGAGTTCGGCGGGAAGATGTTTGTGCAGACCCCCTGCTGTCTCCAGGTGCCCGCGCCACGTGTCGAAGAACGCGCCGCCGTTTCGTCTTCGCGCTTCCCCCGCGGTGTTTCGGTTTCCCGTGAAACCGACACTCGCTCCCCTTCTTCACGTCGATCGCGCATTTCCCGCCTTTCGCCGTCTTCTTTCCGCACTTCATTGCCGCGCTTACACAATTCGCTTCGAAAATACCGGTCAGGATCTCCTCTTGTCACGGCCGCCGCGCGTCGTCTTGGAACGCGCGCCGTGAGATCCGCGCCGACGTCGCACCCGTCGCTGGTTGACGACCTCTTCGTGATTTACGAGGTCGAGGGGGTTCACCAAGTCAAGGTCCATCGGTTTGAAGGATCCCAATACTTCCGGCGTTGGCAGCGAGTCCGCTCCCAGCCCGTCCCACACAAAGTCACGGATGCCTTCCGTATTCAACAAGGCTTTTCGAATGTTGTTACCCTCTCGTTCCCGCTGAATATTGAACATGTCCTTCCTGCGTTCTAAAATTCCGTCGCGGAATCCAGGAAGTCCAGATGACAAGGCTTCATTATTCGATTGTTGGAGTTTTGTGATATTTGCGTTATTCGCCAGCATTAGCGCGTATTCTTCGGCATTTCGTAGATCTTCGAACGTGGGATCTTTACGCCACGCGAGGCATTCTCTCGCGCGGTGACCCCTCGGCCTTCGTTTCGTACTTTGTCCTGTCCTGTGCAAGTGGCAGCCGCCTCTCGTCGAAACCGCGTTCTCGCACCTCTTGCGCGTCGTGCTCGTGATCTTGCCGCACTTCATCCGTGATCATACTAAACGCGCAAGAAATTTTGTGAAATGTGAAGGTTCGTTCGGTCACGAGCGAACCGAAAAGGTGTGGCCGCTTAGATACGATGAAGCTGCTGAATTACACTCCTTGCTGTATCTCGCCCCGCTCGTGGAGGCCTGGAGAATACAGCACACCCTCGTGATGCGGTACGGGATGGCAGCCCTCGTCGTCATGTCGCAAGTGAACCACTCCACGTATCATCCGGTGGCCAGAGGGGTGGATATCGCGGTGGCGCACTACATGGTGTTGTACGCTTTGTGGTGTGCCGCGGTGTGCGAGGTGTGGACGTGGAGAGTCCTGTTCATGTTCTGGTCGGTGATGTATTCCGGGGCTTCGTATTGGATATTGCGACTCTCCCACGAAAGCGACGTTTTCACGCGCGATACACGTCTTGACGAGCGCCGGTTCGTACAGTTTCATTTCCGAGCCGCGTTGCGTCCCGCCTCCGTCGAGTTCGCGAACGGAACCGTGACGATCTGACGCTCGGTCGCGGAGGGCCGTACAAAACACGATCACTCCGCATCCCATTCCGCATCCTGCATGTTCCGAGGCGCCTCATCAAAATTCCACCCTGACGTTATATCTTGATCCCCTTCCACTGGACGTCGCCGTTTTGTACCCATAGGCGTTACGTCAGACGGGAACGATAACGCCGGTAGCGCTACCTGCGGCGCCTTCCTCCGTTTTTCCTTCATGGTATCTTCTAACCACATTATATTTGGTTCTCGTCGACCCCCAATTTGGAAATGTCCGACAGCACTGGCTAGCGTGCGCGCTCGGTCTTCGAAAATCGATTCCCGGTCAGTCGCGAACTTTCGAAAGGGATTCTTCTCTGCCTGTGCTAGCTGTTGAAACGGCTTTAAGGACCTTCTAGGATCCGCAAGCACAGGATTGGTGGTCATGACGACGCCGTCTGTGTTGTTTCCCACATGATCAAGCCCCCAGTCCGAAGCTGGCTTACCCCATGGATGTATCCCACCTTCATTCACTCCCCAAATATGACCAAGAAATTGCTCAGGGACAGGCTCTCCTCGACCCATTACGGCCTCCTCGACTGACTTCGTCGGTTTCGGGCTGTCGCTTTCTTCCCCAAATGGGATTATTATACGACCTTGCTCATCCGTTACATAGGCACGGGGATTTTCCAACCAGAAATAGAGGTCATCCGTATCTACCTCTTTTCCATTCTGATCGAATCCTCTCGTACGCACCGTATGAACCTTTCGCTTCGTCCGCGATGCAGCCGAACGGTGGCCGTGAAGTCGACATCTCTTTCGCCTGGGGTCTGCCACTTTGATCTTACAGTGCCCTCCTGACGCCGTTTTGTGACCGCATTCCTTCGCCATCCTGAATATATTAATCAACATAATAAAAAAAACATCCAAAGGGTCTTTAAGTTTAATTTTGACGCTCGTTCGCGGAGGGCCGCCGATTTTCGAAGAGAGGAAGGGACGACATGGACATCGAGGAGTTCATCGACAGTCTGCCCGTGTACGAACTGGGTCCTCACTTCCACGAGGACGCCGTCCGCGTCATCGAAACGCCCCCCGCGCCGAGGTGGGGAGGGGTGGACCGAGTGTGTCGCGTTCGAGCCCGAGACGCGCTACGTCGTGAATTACCTGGACGCGTTCGAGATAGACCACGAGTCCGGGTGGTTCGTGTATTGTCCTCCCAAGTGGCCGGTATGTGACGTGGTCCAGGAAATAAGGAGCGACGCGAAGATCCGCGTCGTCATAGGGGACGAGGAGTTCGACGCGGAGGGCTTGACGATCGTCCCGTGTCTCCAGCCGCGCACGTTTACGGGCCTGCGGGTATACTTAGACCCGGAGATTCCCAAGGGGGCGTTCTTCGTGAGCTACCGATGCTACCTTTTCGACCGCCAGAACCGCGAAAAGGTTTGCGCGGCGGAAGAGGTGTGCACCGGGACGCACGTGTACAAGGACGGGCTGATCACTCGACGCGCGGAGATGGTCTGACGTGTCGACTCCTGTCTCAAACCGTGCAGAAAGTGATAGCAACGAGTTATCTCTGGAAATTCTTGGGCCGGAGCGAAAGTCGCTCGCGAAAACTACGGTCGGACATTAGGGCGCAGGGACCTTTCCCTCTCTTCCAAAATACGCCCGGCGATTCTCGCCTTCTGGATTGTATCTTGTGCGAGTTTTTTCAGTCGGAGGTACTCAACTTCGGCGTTTTGATGCGCGATAAACTTGTCTCGTGCAAGATTGTAATTACAACGGGTTGGTTCTTGTCTACAAAGTTCGTTTGCTTCATTTAATTCTTGTAACGCGGTTTGTTCGTTATTACGCGCATTACTACATCGTGAAGTTGTTGGAATCCGTGAGCGTCTACCGCGTCCATCATGGAGTTAGGAACTCGTTCTGCCATGTTGGATGACACTTGCATGAGGTTAGACGTGTCCGATGGGGGCAACCTGCTGACGATGTTCGTGAGAGCTTCGTTAGGTAGAGCATTCAAGTCGAATGGGGACTTAGGCTTCTGCGCTTCCTTTTGTGCAATGTCTCGGGCTATTTCAGCCCTTACTTCGTCCAAGGTCGGAAGGTGGATGCGCATGCGTTTTGGTGCGGACTCGCCGTCTACGCCAGGGGCGCGCGCGCGGTGGTGTTTGCGGCGGGGTTTACGTTGAGCCGCGCCGTGACAATGACACGTTTTCATCCCCTTCCTCGCCGCGTTGTTGCAATGTCGGCCCGTCTTCGTCTTTCGGACGCACTTCATGTGTCGCATATCCGTATCAACCAGAATTATTACGATGAGCGATGTCAAAAAGATTCGCCATCTTCCGCCCCGTACTCCATGTCGCCCTCGTCGTCCTCGTACGCCCCTTCCTCGCCCAACATGGACACGGAAGCGGACCGTGCGGCGTGAGACACGCGTCGAAGCGCCTGGAAATGCCCGTTGTCGGCTCGGCCCGTGAACATCAGATGGATCGCCGGAGGCGAGCCTCCCCCGAACGTCTCCCTGTGCTCAACCGTCGTCCGGGCGTCACGCGATGAACCACGATCGGTCTTCGCAACAGGGCCGCGGCGGCTAGGATCTCGGGCCTCTCGGCGAACTCCCCCTCGCGGGACTGCGCGGATCGGTAACGTCTCAAGATCTCGCCCGCCGGCTCGCGCGCGTCCCCGTTCTGCCACCGTTCC